>RXID01001593.1:0-13826 GCA_005019695.1 Trichopus zeylanicus subsp. travancoricus | reverse complement strand
TACTCGTACTACTATTCCAACTATAATTTTTCTTAATACTACCACTACAATAACTATTACTACTACATCAACTACTACTACTACTACTACTGCTACTATTACGGTTGAAACTTCTACTACTGCTATAACTATTAATACTACTGTTGCTACTACTACTACGACTCCTATTCGTGCTACTAATACTACTGTTGCTACCACTACTGCAATTACTCCTATTCCTGCTACTAGTACTACTGCTACTGCTGCTACTACGGCTACTACTACTGCTGCTGCTGCTGCTGCTTTTACCCTTGCTTGCGAGTACTACAACAACTACAACCTCTATTACTACTAACACTACTACTCCTTCTACTACTAGTATCATTGCTAATTCTACCTCTACTGCTACAGCTATTACTACTACTTCTCATACTCCTACTACTTCAGCAACTACTACTGCTATGGCTACTAGGGCTTCTACAACAACAACAACTGCTGCTGCTAGCAAGACAACAACTACTACTACTAGTACTTCTAAAACTACTACTACAATAATAACTACTACTACAACAACAATAACAACAACCACAACAACTACTACCACTATTACTACCACTACTACTAGTACTACTTCTACAACTACTACTGCTAATACTACTACTAGCACTACTACTTCTACTGCTCCTACAGCTACCACTATTTGAATCACTACTACTACTACTACAACTACTGCTACTACTTCTGCTATTGCTTCTACCACTGCTACTACAACCACTTCTACAACAATAACTACTACAATCACTATTACTATAAATACTACTACAACTACTAGTACTACTTCTACTGCTACTACTTTTGCTACTACGACTACTGCTTCGGCACTACCACTTCTATTGCCATGACTACAACTTTTATTACAACTATTGCTACTGCCAATACGCTACTGCTACTACCACTACCAACAGTCATACAGATACTATTGCTACAACTACTAATTTTTATACTGCTAGTACTGCCGCTAAGAATACAACTAGGACTACAATTGTTACTACTACTACTAGTACATCAATTTTAATAACTATTACTACTAATACTTCTACTACTACTAGAACTGCTGCTAAAGCTACTACTACTACAGAAATTATCACTACTTCTCATATTGCCACTACTTCAACAACAACAACAACTACTACTACTACTTTTATAGCAAATACTGCTGCTACTACTACTACTGCTACTGCTACTGCCACTACAGGTACTACTACTGCTGCTACTACTACTACTACTACTACTATTACTACTTCTACTACCGCAACTACTACTACTTCTACTACTACAACTATAGCCGGTACTACTACTGCAACTAGTACTACTACTACTACTATTATAGTTACTGCTACTACGGCCGCCCCTACTACCACTACTTCTATTACTACTATCACTCCTACTATTGCTACTACTACTACAACTAGTACTGCTACTAATACAGCTCCTACTACTACGAGAACTACTACTTCTTCTTCTACTACCACTACTACTCCTAATACAATAACTACTACAGCTACTACTACTTCAACTACTACTCCTACTACCATAATGACGACAAGTACTACTTTTACTGCTATAACTACTACTGCTAATACTACCACTGCTACTTCAGCTACTATCGCTACTACTGCTACTACTACTACTACTACTCCAGCTACTATAACAACTGATGCAACTGCTCCAACTGCCACTACTACAACTACAAATACTATAGCCACTATTGCTACTATGGCTGCCAATAGAATTACCACTACCACTACTACTACTAATACTGCTACTACTTCTACTTCTCCTAGTACTATTACAACAACTACTACAACTCCTACTATGGCTTTTGCTGCTCCAACTACTAGTACTGCTATTGCTTCTACTCCTACTACTAGTTTTTCTAGCATTACTACTACAACTTCTACTACTACTGTGACTATAATAACTACTACTTATTCTACAACTATCATAACTGCTACTACCACTACTGCTGCTGCTACTACAACTGCTACTACTAATACTACTGCTACTACGGCTACTACTGCTAATACTTCTACCACTACTACTGCTACTATAGCTGCTTTGGCTACTACTACTACTGCCACAACTACCACCACCACCACCACCACCACCACCACCACTACTACCGCTACTACTACTATGACTATGACAACAACTACTACTACAGCCACTACTACTACTACTACTGCTACTACTACTACTACTACTACTACTACTACTACAACTACTACAACTACTACAACTACTACTACTACTACTACTACTACTACTACTACTACTACTACTACTACTACTACTATGGCTACTACTACTACTACTCCTAGTTCTACTACTATTGTTACTACTACTACTACTGTGGCTACTTCTACTATTACTACTACAGCTACTGCTACTACTGCTGCTAATACTACTACTATTATTACTACTACTACTACTACTACTACTGCTACTACTGTGGCTACTTCTACTACTACTACTACTGCTACTGCTGCTACTACTACTACTACTAGTACTACTACTAGAACTTCTACTGCTACCACTTCTGATAAACTACAACTATCCTGGCTATTGCTTGTAGCAGAAGTAGCAGTAGAAGTGGTAATATTAGTAGTTTTAGTAGCAAAAGTAGTCACAGTACCTGCAGTAATTATAGTAGTAGTGGAAGTAGCAGCCGCAACAAGAACCTTCGTAGTGGAGGAGTAGTAGTAATAGTTGTAGTCATAGTAATAGAAGTAGTAGTGGTAGTAGTAGTGACAGTAGTAGAAGTAATTATAATAGTAGAAGTAGAAATAGTACATGTAACAATAGTAGTAGTAGTAGTCATTTCTAAAATAATAGTAGTACTGTAAAATGCAGCTGTAGTAGAAGTAGTAGTTGTATTAATAGTAGTAGTAGCGACAATGACATCAATAGTTGTAGTACTCATAGCAGAAGTAGTATTAGTATTAATAGTAGTAGTAGTAGTAGTAGCAGTTGTGGTATTAGTAGTAGTAGTAGCGGTTGTAGTAGTAGGAGTAGTAATATCAATAATAGCAATAGTCAGATAAGTCGAGTGGTTGCAGTAGTAATAGTAGCAGTACTAGCAATAGTAGTAGTAGTAGAAGTAGTGGTAGAAGGAGTTGTAGTAGTAGTGGTGGTGGTAGTAATAGTAGTAGTAGGAGGACGAGGCGGAGATGAAGAGCAGTAGTAGTATGAAAAGTAGAAGTCACAAAAGTAGTTTTAGTAGTAGTACTAGTTGTATTAGTGGTAGTGGTAGTAGTAGTTACAGTAGTTGTGCTAGTAATATCAATAGTAGCGATAGTAGGAGAAGTAGAACTAGCAGCAGTAGTAGTAGTAGTAGTTGAAGTAGTTCTAGTACTAATAGAACTAGATGTAGCAGCAGTAGTAGTAGTTAGAATGGTGCTGGTAGTAGTAGTAGTACTAGTAGCAGTAGTTGAAGTTGCGAAAGTAGTAGTAGTAGTAGCAGTAGTACTACAGTACTAGTAGTAGCAGCAAGAGATGTTGTATTAGTAGTAGTAGTAGTGGTAGGTATAGTAGTTGTTGTTGTATAAGGAGTAGTAGTAGCAGTTGTGGTAGTTGTGGTAGTAATAGTAGTAGTAGTAGTAGTAGTAGTAGTAGTAGTAGTAGTAGCAATAGCAGTAGTAGTAGTTGTTGTTGTTGTAGTAGTAGTAGCAAAGGTGGCAATAGTGGTAGTAGTAGCAATAGTAGTTGTAGTAGCAGTGGTAGTAGTTGTAGCATTAGTACCAATAGTAGGAGTAGCAACAGCAATAGTTGTAATAGTAGTAGTAGAAGAAGGAATGGTATTACCAGAAGTAGTACTAGGAGTAGCTAAACTATTAGTGGTTGTAATAGTAGTTGTAGTACTATTAGTATCGGCAATATTAGTATTAGTAGTGCTAATGGTAGTACTAGTAGTAGTAGATGTAGTTGTTGAAGTAGAAGTAGTATTAGTTATAGTAGTAGTAGAACTATTAGTTGTGGCAAAAGTAGCTATACTCAAAGTAAAAGTAGTAGTAGTACTTGTTGTATCTGTAGCTGTAGTTGTGGTTGCAGAAGTGGTAGTAGTAGGAGAAGTGGTAGTAGTAGAAGTAGTAGTAGTAGTAGTAGTAGAAGTAGTTGTAGTTGTAGTAGTAGTTGCAGTAGTAGAAGTAGCAAAAGTAGTAGTAGTAGTAGTATTAGTAGTAGTAGTAGTAGTAGTACTAGTACTACTAGTAGGAGTAGTAGTAGTAGTAATAGTAGTAGCAATAGTAGTAGCAGAAGTAGTAGTAGCAGAAGTAGTAGTAGATGTAGTAGTCGTAGCAACTATAATAGTAATAGAAGTAGTACTTGTAGTGGTTATAGTTGCAGTAGCATTAACAGCAACAGTAGTAGCCATAGTACTAGTAGTAGTGGTGTTGGTGATAGTAGTAGGAGTAGCAGCAGCAGTAGGAGCAATAGTGGTAGTAGTGGCAGTAGTAGGAGTAGTAGTAGTAGTAGTTGCAGTAATAATAGCCATAGAAGTAGTAGTAGCAGCAATACTAGTTGGAGTATCGGTAGTTGCAGTGGATGTTGTAGTATCAACAGCAATAGGAGTAGTAGTATTTGTAGGAGAAGCAGTAGTGGTATTTGTACCAACAGTATTGGTAGTAGGAGAAGTAGAAGAAGTAGTTGTAGTTGGTGCAGTATTTCCAACAATAGTTGTAGGAGTACCATTTGCAATAGCAGTTGAAAAAATAGTAGTAGCGACAATAGTAGTAAGTGCAACATTAGTAAAAATAACAGTTATAGCAATAGTAGCAGGAATTGTAGTAGTACTAGTAGCAGTAGCAGAAGTAGAAATAATAGTAGTAAAAGTAGTTGTAGTAGATGCTATAGTATTAGTAGTAGGAGCAATAGTTATCATAGCAGCAGCAGTAGTGGCAGTAGTAGTTGTTGTAGTAGTAGCAGTTGTAGTAGTGGTAATAGTAGTAGTACTAGTAGTAGTAGTTATTACAATAGTAGTAATAGCTATAGTCATAGTAGTAGGAGAAGTGGGACTAGTAGTAATAGCAACAGTAGTAGTAGTAGGAGTAGTAGGGGTAGTGGTAGTAATAGTCATGGTAGTAGTAGTAGTTGTTGTTGTTGTTGTAGTAGTAGTAGTAATAGTAGGAGTAGTAGCAATGATAGCAGTAGCCATAGTAGCATTTGCAATAGTAGTTATTGTAGTAGTAATAGTAGTTTTAGTAGTTGTTGAAGTAATAGTAGCAATATTTGCAATAGTAGCAATAGGCGCAATAGTACTAGTAGTCATAGTAGTTGTAGTAGTAGTAGTAGTTTTAGTAGTTAGGGTAGTAGTAGCAGTTGTTGTTGCAGTCATATTCATAGCTGTAGTCACAGTCATGGTGGTAGTAGTGGTAGTAGGAATAGTTATAGTAGTAGAAGATGTGGCAGTGGAATTAGTAGTAGTTTTAGTAGCAAAAGAAGTAGTAGTAACAATAGTAGTAGTAGTAGCAGTAGTTGTAGTAGTAGTAGCAGAAGTAATAGTTGCAATACTAGTAGTAGTAGGAGTAGTAGTACAAGCTGTAGCAATAGTTGAAACAGTAGTAGTAGTAGTTGTAGCAGTAGTAGCAGCTATATTTGTTATTCTAGTAGTAGTAGTTGTAGTAGGCGGAGTAGTTATAGTAGCAGTAGCTGTAGTTGCTGTAGTAGTAGTAGTCGTTGTAGTAGTCATAGTAGTAGTAGCAGTAGTGGCATTAGTTGTAGTACCAAAAGTAGTAGCAACTGTAGTATTAGTAGGAGAAGTAGTAGTAGCTGCAGTAGTTGTTGTACGAGTAGTAGCAATAGTAGTAGTTGTAGTAGTTGTAGTAGTAGTTGTAGTAGTAGTAGGAGTAGCTATAGTAGCATTCGTACTAGTAGTTGTAGTAGTAGTACTAGAAGAAGAAGCAGTAGTAGCAGTAGTTGCAGGCCAAGTATTGGTAGCTGTAGTGGTCGTAGTGGCAATAGTGGTAGTCATTGTTGTCGTAGTAGAAGTAGCAATAGTAATAGTGGTTGTTGTTGTTGTAGTAGTAGTGGCAATAATATCAGTAGTAGTCCTAGTTGTAGCAATAGTACTAATAGCAATAGTAGTAGCAGTAGTATTAGTAGTAGTAGCATTAGCAGTGGGAGTAGTAGCAGCGGTCATAGCTGAACTAGTAGTGGTAGTATTAGATGTAGTAGTAATACTTGTAGTAGTAGTAGCAGTAGTAGTAGTAGTAGTAGTAATAGAAGTAGTGGTAGTATTAAATGTTGTAGTTGGGGTAGGAGTAGTAGCTGTAACTATAACAGTAGTAGTAGTAGTAGTAGTAGTAGTAGTAGTAGTTGCAGCAGTAGTAGCGACAGTAGTTATAGTAATAGTTGTAGTAGTAGTTGTAGTAGTATTAGTAGTAGTAGTAGTAGTAGTAGTAGTAGTAGTAGTAGTAGCAGTAGTAGCAATAGTTGCAGTAGTAGCAATAGTAGCATAAGTAGCGGTAGAAGTAGATGTAGTTGTTGTAGTAGTAGTAATTTTAGTAGCAATCGCAGTAGTTCTAGCAGAAGTGGCAATAGCGGCCGTAGTAGCAATAGTAGTAGTAGCAGCAGTCGTAGCAGCAATAGCAATACTAGTAGTAATAGTAGTCATAGTAATAGTAGTAGAAGTAGTTGTAGTAATACTAGTAGCAGTAGTTGTATTAGTTGGAGTAGCTATAGTAGTAGTAGTAACAGTAGTAGAATAAATTGCAATAGTGGGAGTAGCAGTAGTATCCGTAGTAGTAGTAGTAGTAGTAGTACTAGCATCAACAGTAGTAGTAGTAGCATTAGCAGTAGTTGTAGCATTAATAGTAGTACCAGTAGTAGTTATTGTAGAAGAAGGAGTAGTAGTAATAGTAGTCATAGCAGTAGTAGTAGTAGTTGTAGTAGCAAAAGTAGCAGTAGTAGCATTCAAAGTAGTGGTAGCAGTATTTGCAGTAGAAGTAGGAGTAGTAGAAGTCATAGCAGTAACACTAGTAGTAGTAGTTGTAGTGGTAGCAACAGTAGTACTTGTTGGAGTAGCAGTAGTTGTAGGCGGAGCAATTGTAGCAGTCATAATAGCAGTAGGCAGTCATAATGGCAGTAGTAGTCATAGCCGTAGTAGTAGTACTAGTAGTGATAACAGCAGCAATAGCAATCACAGTAGCAGTAGCATTTGTTGTAGTTGTAGCATTAGTAGTAGTAGTTGTAGGAGAAGTTGCAATTGTAGTAGTTATTATTGCTGTAGGAGAGGTAATACTGGTTGTAGTAGTAGTAGCATTAGTATTTGTTCTCGTACTAGTAGCACTAATAGTAGCAGTAGTTGTAATAGTAGTACTAGGCATAATAGTAGTAGCAGCAGTAGTCGTAGTAGTTGCAATAGCAGTAGTAGCAAGAAGCAGCAACTCTAATTGTCATAGTTGTAGCAGTAGTAGTAAATGTAGTAGTAGTTATAGTTGTAATTATTGTAGCAGTAGAAGTAGTTGTAGCAGTCGAAGTAGTAGTAGCATTAGTAGTGGTAGCTGTCGTAGTAGCGACAGTAGTAGTACTACTAGTAGCAGTTGTGGTGGTAGTAGCAGTAGTATTAGTTGGTGTAGCAATAGCAGTAGTTGCCATAGTAGTAGTAGTAGTAAAACTAGTAGAAGAAGTAATAGTAGTGGCAGTAGTAGTTGTAGCAGCAGTAGTACTAGTAGTAGTAGTAGTAGTATTAGTAGTAGTACTTATAGTAGCCTTAGTAGCAATTGTAGCAGTCAAGGTAGTGGTAGCAGTATTTGCAATAGACGTAATAGTAGCATAAGTAATAATAGTTGTAGTAATAGTAGTACTAGATGTAGTCTAGCAGTAATACAAGCCATTGCAGTAGCAGTAGCTACAGCTGTAGTATTAGTTGGAGTAGTAGAAGTAGTAGCAGCAGTAATAGTAGTAGGAGAAGTTTTAGTTGCTATAGTAGTTGTAGTATTAGTAGGAGCAGCTATGGTAGTCATGGCAGTGGTAGCAGCGGTAGTAGTAACAGTAGTAGTTGTTGTAGTAGTTGCGGCAATAGCAATAATAGCGATAGTGTTGTTGTAGTAGTACTAGTAAGAGTATTAGCAGTAGTAGTGGCAGTAATAGTAGAGGTAGCAGTTTTCATTGTAGCTGTAGTAGTAGGGGTAGCAGTAGTAGTGGTAGTCGTGGTCGTAGTAGGAATAGCAGTAGTAGTAGCAGCAGCAGTAATAGTAGGAGTAGTAGGAGTAGCAGTAGTAGCAGTAGTAGCTGTAGTAGTAGTAGTAGTCGTAGTAGTTGTTGTTATAGTAGTAGTTGTTATAGTAGCACTACTAGTAGTAGTAGTAGTGGTGGTGGTAGTAGCAGCAGCAACAGTAGTAGTAGTAGTGGTAGTAGTACTAGTAACAGCAGCAACAATAGTAGTAGTAGTTGTTGTAGTAGCAGTAGCAGCAGCAGTAGCAGTAGGAGTCGTAGTTGTTGTTATAGTTGTAGTAGTAAGAGTAGTAGTAGTAGTAATAGTATTAGTAGTATTAGTAATAGTAGTTGCAGTAGTAGTAGTAGTAATAGTAGTAGCAGCAGCAATAGTAGTAGTAGTAGTAGTAGTAGTAAGAGTAGTAGTAGTAGTAATAATAGTTGCAATAGTAGTAGTAGTTGTAGTAATAGGAGTAAGTGTTGGACTAGTAGTAGTAGTAGTAGTAGTTGTTGTTGTTCTTGTTGTTGTTTTTGTTGTAGTAGTAGTAGTCATAGTAGTAGTAGTAATAGTAGTAGTAGTAGTGGCAATAACTCTAGTAGGAGTAATAGTAGTGGTAGTAGTAATAGTAGCAGTAGTGGTAGTAGCAGCAATAGTAGTAGCAGCAACAGTAATAGTAGTAGTAAGATTACTAGTAGTAGTAGGAGTAATATTAGTAGTTCTAGTAGGAGTAGTAGCTGTTGTAGTAGTAGCAGTAGTAATGGTAATAGTAGTCATAGTAGTGATAGTACTAGCAGTAGTAGTAGTCGTAATAGGAGGAGGGGTAGTATTAGTAGTAACAAAAGTAGTAGCAGAAGTGGTAGTAATACTAGAAGTAGTAGTAGTAGTAGTAGAAGTACTAATGGTAGTAGTATGATTTGTAGTAGTAGTAGTAGTTGTAGTAGTAGTAGTCGTAGTAGTAGTAGCAGTAGTAGTAGCAGTAGTTGTTGTAGTAGTAATCATACTAATAGTTGTACTAGTAGTAGTTGCAGTAGAAGTTGTAGTAGTAGTAATATGAGTAGTAGTAGTAGTATTAGAGTAGTTTTAGTAATAGTAGTAGTATTGGTGTAGTAGTAGAAGTAGTAGTTGGTGAGGTAGTAGTAGTAGTGGTGGTGGTGGTAGTGGTAGAAGCAGTAGTAGTTGTGGTGATAGTAGTATTAATAGTAGTAGCTGCAGCAGTAGTAGTAGTAGTAATGGTAGTAGTAGTAATAGGAGAAGTTGTATTAATTGTTGAAATTGTAGCAGAAGTAGCGATAGTTGTAGTAGTTAAAGTAATAGCAGTAGTAGAACCAGCAACAATAGCAGCAGCAGCAGTAGTAGCTGTAGCAGTAGTAGCAGCAGTAGTTATTATTGGGGAAGTAGTAGTAGTAGTAGTGGTAGCAAAAGTAGTAGTAGCAGTAGTAGTAGTAATAGTAGTAGTAGTAGTAGTAGTCGTCATAGCAGTAGTACTAGTAGTAAAGGTAGTAGTAGTTGCAGTAGTCGCAGTAGTAGCATAAGCAGTTGTTGTAATTGCTACAATACTAGTCGCAATTGTAGTAGTTGTAGTAGGAGTAGCAGCAGCAGTAGTAGTAATAGTAGTAGTAGTTGGAGTACTAGTAGTAGTAGTAGCAGTATTAGTAGTAGGAGTAGCAATTATAGTACTAATTGTAGGAGCAGTAGTAATAGTTAGTAGTAGGAGTAGCAATTATAGTACTAATAGTAGGAGCAGTAGTAACAGTTGTAGTAGCGAAAGCAGCAGAAGCTTTAGTAATGGAATTAGTAGTTGTAGCAGCAGTAGCATTAGTTATTGAATTAATAGTAGTAGTAGTAGTAGCAAGAGCAGTAGTAGTAGGTGTAGGGGAAGTAGTATAAGCAATAGCAGTAGTAAAAGTTGTTGTTGTGGCAGTAGTAGCAAAAGTTGCAATAGTTGTAGTGGTAGCAGTAGTAGTTGTAGAGCAGTAGCAGCAGTAGTATCAGTAGCTATAGTATAAGTACTAGTAGTAGTAGGAGTAGTCGTAGTAGTGTTCGCAATAGTAATAGAAGTCGGGGTAGTAGTTGCAGTAGTAGCAGTAGTCGTAGCAATCGTAGAAGTTGTAGAAGTAGTAGCAGTACAAGTAGCAATAGTAGTAACAGCAACAGTAGTAGCTGCAACACTAGTAGTAGTAGTTGTAGTGTTGGTAGTAGCATTAGCAGTAGTAGTAGCAGTAGGAGGAGTTGTAGAAGCGATTGTTGCAATTATAATAGTATGAGCTGTAGTAGTAGCAATAGTAGTAATAGTAGGAGCAGTTGTAGTTGTAGTAAGAGTAGTTATTGTAGTAGTAGAAGGAGTATTAGTCGTAGCAGTAGTGGTTGTAACCGTAGTAGTGGTAGGAGTAGTACTAGTAGCAGCAAGAGCAGCAACAGCAGCAGTAGTAGTAGTAGTAGCAATAGGAGTTGTAGTTGCAGTAGTCGTAGTAGTTGGAGCAGCATTAGTAATAGTTGTAGTAGCAGTAGTCGTAGTAGTAATAGTAGCAGCAATAGCAGTAGTAGTAGGGGAAGTAGTAGTAGCTGGAGGAGCAGTAGCATTAATAGTAGTAGCAGTCGTAGTTGTAGTTGCAGTAGTAGAAGTAGTAATAGTAGGAAAAGTAGTTGTAGTATTATTTCTAAACATAATAGTAGTAGTCGGAGCAATAGTGGTAGTGTTAGTTGTAGTGGAAGTAGTAGCAATAGTAGTAGTAGCAGTAGCAGCAGTTGGAGTAGTAGTAGTAGAGTAGCAGTAGAAGTTATTATTGTTGTAGTAGTTGTAGTCGTAATAGAAGGAGAAATACCAGTAATAGTAGCAATAGTGGCAGTAGTACCGGTACCAGTAGTAGTCGTAGTAGTAGTAGGAAAAGTAGTATAGTTATTGTCGTCATTGTTTTAGTAGTAGTTGTAGGCAAAGTAGTAGTAGTAGTTTTAGTTGTAGAAACAATGGTAGTAGTAGTAGTAGCAGTAGCAGGAGTAGGAGTAGTAGTAGTCATAGTAGCAGTAGCATTTGAAGCAGTAGAAGCAGGTGCAGTAGTAGTAGTAATCTTAGTAGTAGTAGTAGTAGTAGTCATTGTAGCAGTTGTTGTTGTACTAGCAATATTAGCAGCAGTAGCAATAGTAGCAGCATTAGTAGTATTTTTGATAGTTGTGGTAGTTGTAGTAGCTATTGTAGCTGTAGTAGTAGTAGTATTAGTAGCAGTACGAGTTGTAGCTATCATAGTAGTAGTAGTTGTAGTAGTAGAAGGAGAAGTAGTAATCCGTTCTTTTTCCTCTTCTCAAATCAATCGTTTAAAATCCCAAATCCTACTTAATCCTCAAGGCGTTCGTGATGAGATTTAAAACAAAACCCTTTTATACCTCCAAGGTTCAAGCAGTAATTTAACAAAAATAAGGCTCTGATACCAGTAATGCGCAGGGCGGGGATGATGCGGAAGAACAGGGAAATAACGCTGACTTCCCCTGGTCAGGTCGACTTCCATAGTGGCTATTATGGATTTATCTCCAACCCACCGAATGTCCCTGAAGAGAACAAGAGACATTGTGCCCTCCTCTTGCCTGTGAAGGGCCTGTATACTTACCTGGAGTATACCCAAATGGATATACCTGAAGCCACTCATTGGGGCATTCCCGGGTGAAGTGCCCTTCCTGCCCACAAAGAAAACACCTGCACTTCCTGTGTTCTTATCAGATGTTTTCGTTTTTCCACCCTACTCATAGTAGCTATTGTAGTCGCCGCAGTATTAGTAGATGTAATAGTAGTTGTAATAGTAGTAGAAGTAGTAGCAATACTTGCAATAGCAGTACTAGCTATTGTAGCTGCCGCAGTAGTACTAGTTGTAGAACTAGTCGGAGTAGGAGTAGCAGTAGCAGTAACAGGAACCGTATTAGCCATAGTACTAGTAATAGTTGTTATAGTAGTTGCATTAGTAGTAGCAGTAGGAGCAGTTGTAGGACTTGTAGTAGTTGGAGTTGTAGTAGTAGTAGTCATAATAGTAGGAGCAGTAGTAGTTGCAGTAGGAGTGGCAGTAGTGGTAGGAGTATTAGAAGAAGTAGTAGTGGTTGTAGTAGTAGCAGGAGCTGTACTTGTAGCAGTAGTAGTAGCAGTCGGAGTAGGAGTAGTAGTTGCAGTAGTAGTAGTAGCAGTAGTAGTCATAGTAGCAGTAATAGCAGCAGTAGCAATAGTAGTAGGACCAATAGCAGTAGTAGCTGGAGCAAAAGCTGTTGAAGTTGTTGCAGTAGTAGTAGTAGTAGCAACAGCAGTAGTAGGAGTATTATTAGTACAAATAATAGTAGTAGTAATACTGAAGGAGCAGTAGGAGTAGTGATTGTAGTAGGAGCAGTAGCGGTAGTGTTAGTAGTAGTTGTAGTAGTAGTAGTAGCCGTACTAGCAATTGAAGTAGTAGCAGTAGTAGCTATAGCAGTAGTAGTAGCTGCAGCAATAGCAGTAGTAGTGGCAGTTACAGTGTTAGCAGTAGTCATAGTAATAGTAGCAGTAGTAGCAGTAGCATTAGTAGTGCAGGTAGTAGTAGTAGTAGCAAAGGTAGAAGTTGTAGCAGTAGTAGTAGTATTTACGATAATAGAAGTAATAGCAGTAGTAGCGGTAGTAGTAGTAGCTATAGTAGTAGTAGTATTTTTAGCAGTTGGGGTAGTAGTAGTTATCATTGTAGCAGAAGTAGTTGTAGTAGTAGCTCTCGTAGTACTAGTTGTAGTAGTAGTCGGAGAAGTAGTAGTAATCGCAACAGCTGAAGTAATAGTAGTAGCAGTAGCAGAAGCAGTAGTAGTAGAAATAGTAGTAGTTCTGGGAGTAGTAGCAGTAGCAGTAGTAGTAGTAGCAGCAGTAGTTATAGTAGTAGTTTAAATAGTAGTGGTAGTAGTGGAAGCTGTAGCAGTAGTAGCAATAGTAGCATTAGCTGCAGCAGTAGCAGCAACAGCAACAGTAGTAGTAGTTATAGCTGTAGTAGTAGTAGCATTAGTAGCAGTAGTAGCTATAGTAGGCATAGTAGTATGAGGAGTACTAGTAGTGGTAGTAGAACTAGTAGTAGTAGTAGTAGTAGTAGTAGTAGTAATTCTAGTAGTAGCAGTAGTGCTAGTCGAAGAAGTAGTAGTAGTAGAAGTTGCGATAGTAGTACTACTAGAAGTAATAGAAGTAGTAGTAGCAGTAATAGGAGTAGCAGCAGTAGTAGTGGTTGTAATAGGAGAAGTAGTAGTAGCAGTATTAGTAGTAGAAGTGGATGTTATAGTAGTAGCAGTAGCAGTAGTAGTAGTAGTGGTAGTAGTAGTTATAGTAGTAGCAAAGGTAGTGGTAGTAGTATAAGTCATAGTAGTAGCAGTAACAACGGATGCCTTAGTGGCAGTTGTAGTAGTAATAGTAGTAGTAGGAACAACAATAGTAGCAGTAGTTGCAATAGTTGTTGTTGTAGTAGTAGTAGGAGGAGGAGGGGTAGTAGTAGTAGTAACAGACATAGTAGTTGTAGTACTAGTAGTAGTAGGAGTAGTAGTAGTAGCAGTTGTAGTAGTACTAGTAGCAACAATAGCATTAGTAGTAGTAGTAGTAGCAGTAGCAGAGTGGAAGCAGTAGCAATAGTAGTAGGGGTTGTCTTAGTAGTAGCAGAAC
>RXID01001581.1:0-61367 GCA_005019695.1 Trichopus zeylanicus subsp. travancoricus | reverse complement strand
TACTACTACTTCTACTACTACTACAACTATTTCTAAAACTACTACTGCTACTTCTCCTCCTCCTCCTCCTCCTCCTCATCCTACTACTACTACTACTTATATGACCACTACTAGCGCTACTTCTACTATTACTGCTACTACTAGTACTACTACTACTACTACTACTACTACTACGACTTCTGCTACTACTTTTGCACCTACTATTGTTGCTACTACTAGTGTTGCTGCTGCTCCTGATGCTGCTGTAACTCTTGGACTAACTACTACTACTACTCCTCCTCCTCCTACTACTACTATTACTCTTGCTACTACTACTACTGATACAACTACTACTGCTACTCCTACTACTACTTCTACTACTATAATGACAACTAGTTCTACTTCTACTACTACTAGTACTACCACTATTATAGCTACAACAGCAATCGTAGCTGTATTAGTAGTTGCAGGAGCAACTGTAGCAGTAGTAGTAGTAATAGTAGCAATACTAGTAGTAGTAATAGTAGTAATAGTAGAAGTAGAAGTAATAGTAGAATTAGCAGTAGTAATAGTTACAGTGGTAATAGTAGTAGTGGTAGCAGAAGCAGTTGTACTGGTAGCAATTGTAATAGTTGTAGTAGCAGTCACAGGAGTTCTAATTGTTGTATTAGTAGTGGTAGTTGTAGAAGCAGCAGTAGTATTCGCACCAGTAGTAGTAGTAGTTCTAGTAGAAGTCTTTGAGGGAGCAGCAACTAGATTAGTAGTAGTAGGAGTAGTACTAGTAGTAGCAGTAGAAGTTTCTATAGTAGTAGTCGTAGAAGTAGCAAAAGCACTAGCAGTAGTTGCAGCAATAGTAATAGTGGTACTAGTAGTAGTAATAGTAGTACCTGTAGCAGTAGGCGCAGTAGTCATAGTAATAGTACCAGTAGTAGTAGTATTAGCAACAACATTAGTAGCAGTTGTAGTAGTAATAGTAATAGTAGTAGCAGTAGCAATAGTAGTAGTAGTACCAGCAGTAACAATAGTAGTAGTAGTATTAGCAAAAGTAGTAGTGGTTGTAGTAGTTGTAGTAGTAGTAGTTGTAGTAACATTAGTATTAGGAGTAGTCATCGCAGAAGTTGTAGCAGTAGTAGCTGAAGTAGTAGGAGGAGTAGTAGTAGTAGTAGCAGTGGTAGTAGTAGCTGAAGTAGCAGGAGTAGTAGTAGTAGTAGTAGCAACAGTAGCAGTCATAGTATCAAAGGTAGTAGTAGTAGCAGACATTATTGTAGTAGCAACAATAGTAGTAGTAGTTATAGTAGAAATAGTAGAAGTAGTTGTAGCAATAGTAGTAACTGTAGTAGTAGTAGTAGTTGTTGTTGTTGTTGTTGTAGTAGTAGTAGTAGTAGTAGTAGGAGAAGTAGTAGTAGCAATAGCAGTAGTAGTTGCAGTAGCTATAGTTGTAACAGAAGTAGTTGGAGTAGTAGTAGTAGTAATAGTATTTGTAGTAGTAGTAGTCGTAGTAGTAGTAGTTGTGGTAGTAGTAGCAGTCGCTATAGTGGAAATAGTGGTGGTAGCTGTAGTAGTAGTAGTAGTAGTAGTAGTAGTAGTAGTAGTAGTAGTATTAGTAGCAGTAGCACTGAAGGTAGTAGTTGCAAGAGTAGCAGTAGAAGTGGAAGCAGCAACAGTAGTAGTAGTAGTAGTAAAAGCCGCAATATCAGTAGTAGTAGTAGCTGTAGTAGTAGAAGTTGTTGGTGTAGCAATAGCAATTGTTGTAGTAGTAGTAGCTGTAGTAGTAGTTGTGCTGGTAGTAGTAGTAGTTGTAGTAGTAGCAACAGTAGCAGCAGCAGTAGGAGTAGTAGTAGTAGTACTAGCAGTAGCGGTAGTTGTAGAAGTAGTAGCATTAGCTATAGTAGTAGTTGCAGAAGCAATAGTAGTTGTAGCTATAGGAGCAGTAGGAGTAGTAGTTCTAATAGTAGTATTAGTAATAGTAGTAGTGGTAGTAGTAGTAGTAGTCATGGTAGCAGTGTTGTTGTTGTAGTAGTTGTAGCAGTAGTTGCAGTAGTAGCAGTAGTAGTCATGGTAGTAGTAGTAGTTATTCTTGTTGTAGAAGCAATAGTTGTCGTTGTAGTAATAGTTGTAGAAGTAGTAGAAGTTGGGGAACTAGTGGTAATAGTTGTAACAGTAGTAGTAGTAGCAATGATAGTAGTGGTAGATGTGGGTAGTAGTATTAGTATTAGTAGTACTATTAGTAGTAGCATTAGAAGTAGCGAAAGTAATTGTTGGAGTATTACTAGCAGCAGTAGTAGTAGTAGTAGTACTAGCAGTAGTAGCAGTTGTAGTAGCCATAGCAGCAGTGGAAGCAGCTACAGTAGTAGTAGGTGGAGCAGCAGTTGAAGTAGTAGCAGTTGCAGTAGTTGAAGTAGTAATAGTAGTGGCAGTAGTAGTAGTAGTGTTACTAGTAGTACTAGTAGTAGTATTGCTAGCAGTAGTAGTGTTGTTGTAGTAGTAGTAGTTGTCGTACTAGTGGTGGTAGTTGTAGAATTAGTAGTAATATTAGGAGCAATAGTAGTAGTAGCAGTAGTTGTAGGAGCATCAGCAGCAGACGTAGTAGTAGGAGTAATACTAATAGTAGTAGTAGTAGTAGCAGCAGTAGTGGTAGTAGTAGCAGAAGTAGCGGTAATTGTAGTAGTCATAGTAGGATTAATAGCACTAGCAACAGTAGTACTAGCAATGATAGTAGCATTGGTAGTATGAGTAGTAGCAGTAGCGGCAACCACAGTAGTTGTAGTAGCAGTAGAAGTATTAGTAGTCGTAGTAGCAGTAGTAGTAGCAGTAGCAGCAATTGTAGTTGTAGTAGTAGCAAATGTTGCTGTAGTAGTAGGAGTAGCAGTAGTTGCAGTAGCAATAGTTGCAGTAGTAAGAGTACTACTAGTAGTAATTTCTATAGTATTCGCAAAAGTAGTAGTTGTAGAAGTAGTATAGTAGTAGTAGTAGTAGTATAATTAGTTTTAGTAGTAGTCATAGTAAAAGTTGTAGCAGCAGCAGCAAAAGAAGTAGTAGCAGCTGTAGTTCTAATAATAATAGTAGTAATAATAGCTATAGCAGTAGTCGCAACAGTAGCAGTCGTAGTAGTGGTGGTCATAGCAGTAGTAGCAGCCATAGTAATAGTAGTTGTAGTAGTAGTAGAAGTAGTAGTAGAAGCAGCAGTGGTAGTAGTAGTAATTGTAGTAGTAGTGGTAGTAGCTGCTGTTGTAGAAGCAGCAGCAGCAGTAGTAGTAGTAGTAATAGCAGTAGTTGTAGTAGTAGCAGTGGTTGGTGTAATAGTAGCTGCAGTTGTGGTAGTATTAGCAACAGTAGCTATTTTAGTAGTATTAGTAATAGTAGTAGTAGTAGTAGCAATAGTAGTAGTAGTAGTAGCAGCAGTAGCAGTAGTTGTAGTAGCGGTAGCAGTAGTAGAAGTAGTAGTAGTAGTAGCAATAGTAGTAGTAGTAGTAGTAGTAGTAGTAGCAGTAGCAGTAGTAGAAGTAGTAGTAGTAGCAGTACCTGTAGCAGCAACAGTAGTTGTAGTAGTTAGTAGTAGTAGTGGTAGTTGTAGTAGTAGCAGTAGTAGTAGTGGTAGTTGCAATGGTAGCAGTAGTAGTCGTAGCAGTAGTAGCAATAGTGGTAGTAGTTTTGTAGTTGCAGTAGTAGTAGTAACAATAGTAGTAGTATTAGTAGTTGTAGTAGTAGTTGTTGTTGTTGCTATTGTATTAGTTGTAATAGCAATACTAGTAGTAGAAGCAGCCGCAGTAGCAGCAGCAGCAGTAGTAGTAACAGTAGTAGTATTATTAGCAGTAGTAGTAGTAGTAGTAGCAGTAGTAGTAGTTCTTGTATTTGCAGTAGTAGTAGTAGTAGCCGTGGTAGAAATAGTAGTATTACCTGTAGTAGTACTAGTAGTAGCAGTTGTAATAGTAGTAGTAGTAGCAATCGTATTAGTAGTAGTAGCGGTGGTAGTTGTTGTAGTAGCAGAGCGTGCTGCAACACTCGTAGCCGTGGCAGTAGTCACAGCAGAAGTCATAGCAGTTGCAACAGCAATAATAACAGCAGCATTAGTAATAGTAGTAGTAATAGCAGTGGCCTTAGCGGTACCAGCAGCAGCAACAGTACTTGTAGAAGTAGAAGTAGAAGTATTGGTAGTAGTAGTAATAGTAGTAATAGTAGTAGTAGTAGTAATAGTAATAACATTAGTCGAAATGATAGCAGTAGTATTAATTGTTGTAGTAGGAGTAATCATAGTAGCCCTATTAGCAATAGTAGTAGTTGTGGTAGGGGTATTAGCAATAGTAGTAGTTGTGGTAGGGGTATTACGAGCAGTAGTAGCAAGAGAAGTAGTAGTAGCAGTAATAACAGTAGTAGTACTACTAATTGTACGAGTGGTAGTAGCAACAAAAGTAGTAGTAGTCGTACTAGCAAGCAAAGTAGTAACAGTAGTAGTAGCCGCAGTAGTAGTACTACTGCTACAACTGCTACTGCAATTACTACTACAACTATGACTACAGCTACTTCTACTACTACTACAACTGCTAATGATGCTACTACTACTACTACTACTTTACTACGTGGCTACTATTACTGCTACGGCCAATACTATTACTAATGTTACTAATACTACTGCTATTTCTACTGCTAATACTACTACTAGAACAACAACTACTACTATTGCTGTTGCTACTACTATTTCTGTTACTACTGCTACTAGTATTACTACTGTTAGTACTACTACTACTACTTTTACTCCTATTACTTCTGCAACTACTACTGCTACAACTACCACTACGATAACTACTACAACTAGATATAGACTACTATTACTACTACTATTACAACTACTACTGCTATGGCTACTACTACTACTAATACTACTGCTACTGCTACTACTGCTAATGCAACTACTACTTCTGCAACTACCACTACAGCTACTACTTCTATTTTTACTCCTATTGCTCCGAGTACTACAACTACTATTATTGCCATTGCACCTACTACTAGCCCTATGCCTACACCCACTCCAATTACAACTACTGACTCTAGCACTAATACTACTACTACTACATATACTGCTACTGCTACAACTACTACAACAACTACTTCTACAACTGCTAGTACTACTACTGCTGCTTCTACTACAACAACTACTGCTGCTCCTACTGCTGCTACTACTAGCAGTACTGGAGTGTGCTACTCCTTCTACTACTACTACTACTACAACAACAACTACTAATGTTGCTGCTGCTACGGTGGCAACAACTACTACTACTGTTACTGCCTCTACTTGTACTTCTTCCATTACTACTACTACTACTACTACAACTACTACCTATACTTTAACTACTACTACTACTACTACAACTACTATTACTAATACTAATATTACTACTACTAGTACTCCTACTGCAACTACTATTGCAACTACTACTTCTTCTGTTACTATTACAACAACTACTACTGCTACTGCCAGTACTTATACTTCAACTATTGCTACTACTAGTACTACTATTACTACACCTATTACTACAAATACTACTACTACAACAACAACTACTACTACTACTATTACTACTACTGCTTCTACTATTATTACTACTACTACTACAACTTGCACAACTACTACAACTATTATTGTAATTACTTTTGCTTTTACAACAATTGCTGTCACTGCCACTACTACAACTGCAACAACTGCTACTACTTCTACTTCTACTACTACTACTGTTGTTACTATAATTGATACCACTCGAACTACTCCAGCCACTACTACTATGTCTAATACCACGATTACTACTACTACTGCTCCTACTACTACCCCTACTCCTACACCTACTCTTGTTACTACTACAACAACTACTACTACAACTACTACTACTTGTACTTCTACTACTACTACACCTATTACTACAAATACTACTACTAGTACTACACTATTACTACTAGTATTGCTACTACTTTTTCTACTACTATTACTACTACTACTACTACTACACCTACTACTCTTACTGTTGCGATTACAACTGCTACTCTTGATACAACTGCTACGACCACCCCTGCTCCCGCCACTACTACTATTGCTTCTATTGCTTTCAATTCTACTGCTGCTACTAGTTCTATTGGTACTCCTACTACTCCGACTACTAGTACTACTACTACTCCTACTACTACTATTATTTCTACTCCAACTACTACCCATACTCCTACACCTACTCCTATTACTACTACAACAACAACTACTACTACCACTACTACTATTCCTATTTGTATTACTACTTCGACTATTACTATTATTACTACTACTACTACTACGCCTACTGCTATTCCTACTAGTGCTACTACCACTCGTACTTCTGCTACTTCTACTATTGTCACTACGGCTACTATTGCTGCTACTACTACTCCTCCTCGTACTACTAGTACTAATACTACTACTACTACTACGAGTAGTGGTGCCACTACTACTACAACTACTCATACACCAACTGCTACTCCTAAAACTACACATACTATTACTTTTGCTACTAGAATTACTACAACTCCTATTACAGCTACTACTACGACTATTACTATTACTACTACGACTACTACTTCTACTACAACTACTACTTCTGCAACTACTGCTACTATTACTACAACTTTTACTACTAGTACAACTACTACTCCTCCTGATACCACAGCTACTTCCTCTAATACTACTACTACTACTACTCGTACTACTACTACTATTACTACAACTACTACTATTACTACTGCTACTACTACTACTACTACTACTACAACTACTACGACTACTACCATTACTATAGCTACAACAACTATAGCTACTACTACTACTCCTCCTACTAATACTGCTGCTACTACTACTGTGACAAATAATACTAGTACTACTAGTACTTTCGCTACTACTACTCCAACTCCATCTCCTACTCCTACTACGATACCAAATGCCACTACTTCTACTACTGCTACTACAACTTGTGCTGCAACAACTACTACTGCTGCTGCTGGTGGTGGTACTACTCCTACTACTACTACTACTACTACTACTGCTAGTACTACTAGTACTACTACTGCTGCTACTAGTATTACTAGTAGTCCTATAACTACTACCACTACTGTTAATACGGCTACTACTCCTGCTACTATTGTCGCTATTGCACCTACCACTCCAACTACTGCTATTACGGCCAGTCCTACTACTACTACAATGACTACTACGACTACTCTTATTACCACTCCTACTCCTACTCCTAAGACTGCTACTACTACTATTCCTACTCCTACTACTACTACTACTCCTACTCCTACCCCTGCTACTGCTACCACTACTACTTCTACTTCTACTACATCTACTACAACTCATACTACCACTTCGACAATGACTCCTACTCCTACCACTCATCCGACAACTACAACTGCAACAACTACTACAACAACTACTACTCCTACTACCACTGCTACTACTTCTACTACTGGTACCATGACTACTTCTTCAACTACTGCTATTACTACTGTTTCTACAATTACAACTACAACTCCTATCGCTACTACTACAGTGACTACTATTGCCCCTACTACTGCAACTCCTACTACTACCACCACCACCTTAGCTGCTCGTACTACTACTACTACTTCCACCACTACTCCAATTACTATTACACCTACTCCTACTCTTTCTACTACTACAAATACTACTACAACTAATACCACTATTGCTACAACTACTACTACTAATACTACTACTTCTAGTCCTACTCCGGCTCCTACCACTACTTACTACTACCCCTACTCCAACTATTGCTACTACTACTCATACTCCTACTCCTACTTGTACAACTGCTAATACTACTACTACTTCTACTACTACTACTACTCCAACTCCGACTTCGACTCCTACTTCTACTATTACGACTAATAGTACTAATACTACTACTACTACTACTATTACAACTACTACTGCTCCTACTATTACTACAACTACAACTACTATTACTAGTACTACTGCTACTACTACTAGTACTACTAATTCTACAACTACTATTCCTACTGTAACAACTACTACATATGCTATTACTACTACTACTACCGCTACTACTACTGCTACTACTACTACTATGACTAATATTGGCACTACTACTTCTACTACTACTAACAGTACTACTACTACCATAATGAGTACTAATACTACTGCTGCTGCTGCTTCTACTGCTACTACTACTACTACTCCTGCTACTACTATTACAATGACAACCACTACTACTACTACTACTGCTGCTATTACTACTACGACTGCTACTACGACTACTACTAATACTACCTCTACTACTACCACTACTACTACACTACTACGATAGCTACTTCTAGTACTAGTACAATTACAACTACTCCAACTACTATTACTACTGCTATTACTAGTACTACGACTAGTACTTCTACTACAACTACTCCTACGACAACTAAAACTATCACTACTACTCCTTCTACTACTACTACTTCTCATATTGCTTCTTCTGCTACTCTTATTGTTACTATTACTACGACTGCTACTACAACTTCCACTACTAGTACTACTACTGCAACTACTACTGCAGCAACTACTTCCACTATTACTACTACTACAACTACTACTGCAGTTGCTTCCACTACTAGTGCTACTACTACCACTACTATTGTTACTACTGCTAGTACTACTACTACTACACCTATTGCGATTACGACAACTACTACTACAGCTACTACCACTACTGCTATTGTCACTATTGGTATAACTTCTATTGCTATTACTACTACTGCTACAACTTCCATTGCTACTCCTAGTACACCTCCTCCTACTACTACTCCTACTATTATTATTACTACTACTAATGCTCCTACTAGTACCCCTACTCCGGCACCTACTCCTATAACTACTACAACAACTACTACTACGACTATTTATATTACTACTACTACAACAACTATTACAACTACTTCTACTACTACTAGAACTGCTACTTCTGCTGCTACTACTGCAACTACTACAACTACTGCTTCTACTTAAACATCTTTTACTACAACTACTACTAAAGCAACAACTACTAGTACTACTACTACTACTCCTCCTCCGACTACTACTACTACCACCACCACCACCACCACCACTGCCACCACCGCCACTACTACTACTGCCACTACTAGTACTACTAGTACTACTACTACTACTACTACTACTACTACTACTACTAATACTACTACCACTACTGCTACTACTGCTACTACTACTAGTGCTACTGATACTTCTACTACTCATACTTCAACACGTAAACTTAAAACTACACCTTCTTTTACTTTTGCTTCTAGAATTACTACTACTGCTATTACTGCTACTACTTCTACTTCTTCTTCGACGACTACTACTACTACTGCTGCTACTTCTACTACTGCTACTACTTTTGCTACTACCACTACTGCTACTACTACGATAACTATTACTATTACTACTACTACTAGTCCTGCTACTACTACTACATTTACTATTGCTACCGCTACTACCTCTACTACTAGTAGTACTCCTACTACTATTAATACTACTACCACTACTACAACTAAACTACTATGACTACTACGTTTAGTACGACTATAACTACTACAGCTACTACTACTACTACTTGTACTACTACTACCCCTACTACTACTAGTACTACTACTACTACTACTACTACTAGTAGTATGACTACTACTACTACAACCATTACTGCGACTAATACTACTAGACTACTACTATATCTTCTACTACTACTCCAACTCATACTAAAACTACAATTTCGAATACTATTACTTCTACTATAGCTTCTACGACTTCTGCTGCTACTACCACTACCACTACTACTACAACTACTACTACTACTACTACCATTGCTACAACTACCACCGCTGCTGCTATTGTGGCTACTACTACTACTACAACATTAACTACTACTACTAGAAGTCCTACTACAACTAATACCCCTACTTTACTACTGCAACTACTACAACTGCTGCTAGTACTAGACCTACTATTCCTACCACCCCAACTACTGCTATTACGACAACTCCGACTACTACTATAATTGCTACTACTATTACTACTATTACCATGCATACTCGAATTCCTCCTCCTCCTACTACTATTCATCCTCCACCTCCTCCTCCTCCTCCTCCTACTACTCCAACTCCTTCTACCGCAACTACTACTACTCCTACTTGTACTACTACTACTCCTCCTCCTCCTCCTACTACTGCTGCCACTACTTCTGGTACTTCTACCACAACTACTGCTACTGCTACTACTATTACTACTATTAATACTATTACTATTAGTACTTCTGTTCCAATTACTGTTACTACTATTAGCATAACTATTACTATTGAAGCTGCTACTACTAGTACTACTACTACTTCTTGAGCTAGTTCAACTACTACTACTCCTTCTCCAACTCCTACAGCTACTACTACTCCTTCTCTTACTACTACCACAAATACTGCTACAACTAATACTACTACTACTACTACCACTAGTACTAGTGCTACTACTACTCCTACTCTTGCCCTTGCCCATGCCAATACTACTCCTACTCCTACTCCTATGACTGCTATTACAACTCGTACTCCTACTCCTACAGCTACTACTGCTACTACTACTCCTAGTCCATCATCTCCCGCTACTACTACTCCTACTCCTACTCCTACACCTACTACTAATCCTGCTTCAAATGTTGTTGTTGTTGCTGCAACTCCTACTACTACTAATACTACTTGAACTAATACTACTACCATTAGTAGTAGTAGTAGTAGTAGTAGTAGTAGTAGTACTACTACTACTACTACTATTACTACTACTACTACTACTACTACTACTACTACTACTACTACTACTACTACTATCTACGATTGTAACTATTACTACTTGTGCTACTAATACTACTAATTCTATGTCTACTACTACCACTACTACTACTACAATGACAACTACTACTGCTACTACAACTACTACTCCTACAGCTACCGCTAGTCCTCCTCGTTCTACTACTACTACTACTAACACTACTACTAGTACTACAAGTACTATATCTACTGCTATTGCTTCTACTACTACTGCTACTCCTACTGCTATGAATTGAAATACTACTAAGACTAATACTATTCACACTCGTGATACTACTACTATGACTAGTAAAACTACTGCAACTAGAACTATTACTACTTCAACTGCTACTTCGTGTACAGTAACAACAACAACAACTACTACTACTACTACTATTACCTCTACTACTAATACTAGTGCGACTACTACTACACAACTACTACAACTACTTCTACTAATACTACTTATTGCTTCCACAACTACTACTATTACTACTACCCATACTCTTGCTACTACTACAGCCACTACTACAACTACTACAAATGTGACTACCACTACTCCTACAACTACTCGACTACTACTATTACTACTACTACTACCACCACCACCACCACCACCACTACTATTAGTACTACTACTCCTACAACTACCACTGCTACTACTGCTAATACTACAACAACTACTACTATTACTACTAGTAGTACTACTACTACTACCACTACTACTACTATTACAACAACTACTATGGCTACAATTGCTCCAAGTACTACTACTACTACTAATGCCACTACTACAACTCCAGTTGTTGCTGCTACTACTACTACTACTACTACTACTACTAATACTACTACAACTCCTGCTGTTGCTGCTACTACTACTACTACTACTACTACTAATACTACTACAACTACTACTACGCTTCTGCTTCTACTAGCGGTCCTACTACTACAGCTGCTGCAACTACTACTACCATAGCAGCTGTTGCTACTACTACTAATACTACTTCTTCTACTCCGACAACTACTATCGTGGTTACTATTACTACTACTAGTACTACTACTACAAATACTACTACTATTACTACAGATACTACTACTACTATTATCGCGATTACTACTACTATAACTACTGCAACTACTACTGCTACTACTACTACTACTACCCTACGACTACTACTAGTATTACTACTGCCATTTCTACTTTGGCTTCTACTACTCCTCCTCCTACAACTACTACTTTTGTTGTTGCTTCTGCTACTCCTATTACTTCTCCAACTATTGCTACTAATTCGAGTACTACCACTACTAGTGTTAATGATACTACTTCTGCGATTACTAATACCACTACTATTGTCATCGTTTCTGTAACTACTACTACGACTACTAGTACAAATGCTACTACAACTACTACTATGTATATTACTATTACAACTATTGTTGGTACTATAACTGCTACCGCTACTACTGCTACTACGACTACGACTAGTGCTTCTACTTTTGCTGCTCCTGCCGTTGCTGCTTCAGCTATTATTGTAATTACTACTGCTACTGCTACTACTACTACTACTACTACTAATACTACTACTACAACTAATACTGCAACTGCAACTTCAACTACAACTACTACTACTCCTGCTACAACTACTTCTCCTACTACTACTACTACTTATAGTACTACTACTACTACTACTACTACTACTACTACTACTACAATAGCTTCTTTGACTACTACTACCGCTATAACTACTATGGTCACTACTACTACTACTACGACTACTACTACTACTCCTGCAACTACTACTATTACAACTACTGCTACTACTACTACCACTCCAACTAGTACTTCTACGATTACTACTACTACTACTTTTACAACTACTACTGCTACTACTACCACTAGTGCTACTACTATTATACTACTACTGCTACTATTAGTATGAGTAATACTCCTACTACTACTTCCACTACTACTTCTACTACTACAAATATTACTACGGCTGCTACTACTATCATACTACTACTGCTACTATTAGTATGAGTAATACTCCTACTACTACTTCCACTACTACTTCTACTACTACAAATATTACTACGGTTGCTACAACTACTACTACTACAACTACTACTATGACTGTTACTACCACTACTACAACAACTACTAATCCTATTGCTACTATTACTACTACTACTAATACTACTACTACAATAACAACAACTACTACAACTACTACTACAACTACTCCCACTACTACTACTACTATTATAACTTGTATTGCTACTGCTACTCCTACTAAGTACTAATACTCCAACTACTATTCCTACTCCAACGCGTATTCCAACTACTCTTACTACTAGTAATAGTAAAACAACTATTCCTTCTCGTAAATGTATTCCTAGTACTACTCCCACAACTACAGCTACTAGTAGTACTACTACCACTACTATTACAGCTATTGCTACTACTACTACTATTATTACTTCTACTACTACGACTACTACTACTGCTGTTGCTGCTGCTATTGCGACTATTATTTTTGCTACTACTATTGCAACTATAATAACTGCTACTACTACTATTACTGCTACTACCAAAACAAATACTATTAGTACAATAACAATAGCAACAACAACTACTACTACTATTACTGCTACAACTATTACTCTTAGTCCTGCTACTGCTACCATTGCTTCAAATGCTATTGCTACGACTACAACTACTCTTGCTTCAACTACAACTTCTGCTACTGCAACTACTACAACTACTACTGCTATTACTAGTGCTACCGCTACTACTCTTGCTACTACTAATACTAATACTATTGCTGCTGCTGCTACTACTATTGCTACTAATACTACTACTCTCACAATTGTTACTACAACTACTACTTCTGTTACTACAACTACTACTACGACTAATATTATTAGTACTACTACTACTACTACTTCTGCAACTACAAGTATGACTGCTACTACTACTACTTTTGCTACTATTGCTACTTCTACTACTAGTACTTCTCTCGCTACTACCGCTGTAGCTACCACTGCTATGACTGCGGCTATTATTTTTCCAACAACTACTTCTTCTACCACAAGTACTGCGACTACTATGACTACTACTCCTACTACTACTACTACTTTTACTACTACTACTACTACTACTACTACTACTAATACTACTACTACTACTACTACTACTACTACTACTACTACTACTACTACTAATACTACTACTACTAACAATGTCGCTATAGCACCAACTACAAATACTACCACTGCTGGTACTAGTACTACTACTACTGCTAATACAGGTATTGCTGCTACTACTACTACTTCTTCTACAAAAGCTACTACTACAACTTCTCCAACTACTACTACAGCTACTACTACTGGTACTATTGCTACTGCTACAACTTCTACTACTACTACTGCAACTACTACTAGTACTACTACTACTATCACTACTACTACTATTATAACTACTACTACTAATGCAACAACAACAACTACTGCTACTACTTCTACCGCTACTACAACTAGTAGTATTACTACTACTATGATGACTAATATAGCCTCTCCTACTATTGCCGCTACTACTACCTCTACTACTACTACTATGACTACTCCTAATACTACTACAACTTCTACCATTAATGCTACTACTGCTACTACTTCTATTATTACACCTACTACTACTCTTACTGCTACTACTACAACTCCTATTACTACTACTACTACTACTACTACTACTACTACTACTACTACTACAACTTCTTCTACTCTTAAACCTACTCCAGCTGCTACTAATACTACTACTACTACTACTACTACTACTATTACTACTACTTCAACTATTACTACTACCACTACTGCTACTCCTACTACTACTACCACAACAACTACTACTACTATTGCTGTTGTTGCTGCTACTACTACTACTATTACTACTACGACAGCTACTACAACTACTTCCATTGCTACTCCTACTACTACTATTATTATTACTACTGCTGCTACTTCTTCAACTACTGCTACTGTCACTACTAATACAACTGTTGCTACTACTACTGCAACTACAACCTCTACAACAGCTACTCTATCTATTACTACCATTATGAAAACTACTACTACTGCAACTATTGCACCTATTACTAGAACTATCACTACCTCTACCACTACAACTACTTCTACTGCTGCTACACCACTACTACTACAACAACTACTACTACTACTATGACTACTACTACTGTGACTACTACTACTACCACTACTGCTGCCGCCGCTGCTACTGTTGCAGCTAGGGCAACTACAACTGCAACTGCTACTACTACCTCTACAACAACTGCTACTGCTACTACTACTTCACAACTATTAGACTACTATTACAACCACAACTGTGGCTACTACTACTACTATAATGGTAGCTACTGCTACTACTCCTCCTCCTCCTATTAATGATAGTACTGGTAATAGTACTGCTTCTATTACCACTACTACTATAGCCACTAGTATGACAACTTCTCCTACTGCTACTACTACTTCTCCTAGTCCAACTACTAGCACTACTACTACCTCTACTACAATGACTACTACAACAATTACTACTTCTCATACTACAACTGCTACAACCACTACTAATACTAATCCTACAACAACTACTACTACTCCTATTATTACTACTAGTACATCTACAACTAATAACACTACTGTTGCTGATACTGCTACTACTACTACTACTACTACTACTACGACTACTACTACTACTGCTAATGCTACTACTACTACTCCACCTATTCCTCCTCCTTCTGCTACTGCTACTACTACTAGTACTACCACCACCACCACTACTACAGTTACTATTGCCGCTACTACTTCTACTACTGCTACTACTACCTTTTCAACAACTAAGATTACTTCTATTACTACGTATCCTATTGCTGTAAATACTTTTGCTACTACTACTGTTGCAGCTACTACTACTACTGTGACTACGACAATCACAACAACTACAATAACTACTACTACTACTTCGGCTACTACTACTACTATGATTACTACTACTACTACTACTTCTACTGCTACTACTACAACAACTACTAATGCTACCACTACTACTACTATTCTTATTGCCACTACTACCACTACTACGGCTACTACTACTACTACTACTACTACTACAACAACAACTACTACAACTACTACAACTACAACTATTATTGCTGCAACTTGTGCTTCTGCAACTACTATTGCTACTACTAGTACAACTATGACTACTACTACCATGAAAACTGCTGCTGCTACTGCTACTGCAACTACTAATATGATGACTAGTCCTTTTACTACTTGTACTACTGCAACCATTGCTACTACTGCTACTACTGCTACTACTACTATTAGTACTACGACCACCACTACTACTACTACTACCGCCACTATAGCTACAAAACTACTACAACTATTGCTACTAGCACTACTACTACTACAACAACAATAACTACTACTACTATTACTACTACCAATACTACTACCACAACAACAACTACTACTATTATAACTACTCCAACCATGACTACCACTACTACTATGACTACTGTTGCTGCTACTGCTGCTACTACTACTACTACCACTACTACTTCTGCAATAGCTACTACTACCACTACTCCTACAACAACTATAGCTACCATTCTACTATTCCTCCTAGTACTACTCTTATAACTACCACTACTACTACTAGTGCTACTACTACTATGACCACTACTACTACTGCTACTACCCCAACTCCTACTCCTACTACGACCTTGACTACTGCTTCTAATGCAATAACTACTACTACTACAACTACAACTGTTACTACTACTTCTACTACTATTAATGCTACTATTACTAGTACTACTACCTTTACAAAAAGTACTGCTACTGCTACTACTACAACTACTACATCTCCTATTTCCATAACAATGATAGCTACTACTACTCCCCCTCCTCCTCCTCCTCCTACTACTACTACTACTCCCAACACTCCTATGACTTCTACAACTACTACTCCAACTACTCCTGCAACTACTACACTACTACCACTATCACTACTACTACTACTACTACTACTAGTGCTACCATTACTACTACTATGACTACTCCAACTGCTACTACTGATCCTACTACTATTACTACTACTAAAGCATGTTGTGCTAATATTACTACTACAACCACAACAACTACTTCTGCTACTACTACTGCTACTCCTACTGCTACTACTGCTGTTGCTGCTGCTGCTGCTACTACTACTGCTACTACAACTACAAGTACTACTAAGACTATTATTATATTACCAAAAGCATAACTTCCACTACTACTACTCCTTCTACTACTACTACAACAACTACTACAATGAATACTATTACTACTACTACGACTTCTGCTACTGTTGCTACTACTACTGCTGTTGCTGCTACTACTACTACTACTACTACTACTGCGTCTATAAATACTACTCCTACTGCTACTACTACAAGTCCTATTACTACTACTACTACTACTACAATGATTTAAACTACTACCACAACTACTGCAACTACTGTTGCTCCTACTTCAACTACTATTACTGTTGCTACTACTACTACTCCAACTACTCCAACTACTCCTGCTACTACGGCTCCTATTGCAACTCCTACTACTACTGCTACCCCTACTCCAACTATTACTACTCCTACTACTACTAGAACAACTACTACTACAACTAATACTATAACTACTACTGCAACTACTACTACTACTACAACAATAATAACCACTACTTCTACTACTAGAAGAATTTCTACTACTACTACTGTAACTACAACTGGCACTACTACTACTAATGCTAACACTACTTTTACTACTACTACTACTACTCCTACTACTACTCCTTCTCCTACACCAACTCCTGCTATTACTCCTACTACTAGTCCTACTCCTACACCTACGACTATTAATACTTCTCCGACTACTAATTCTAGCACTACTACTACTCCTCCTCCTCCTCCTCCTAACACTCCTGCTACGACTGCTACTACTATCACACCAACTGCTTTAGCTTTTGTAATAGGCACTACTACTACTACTGCCCGTACTGCAACTACTATTGCAACTACTCCTACTACTACTACAACAACTACTACTCCTCCTGCTACTATGATTACTACTATGACTGCTGCCACTACTACTACTACAACAATACTAGTGCTGCTACTAACAATACTAGTACTGCTACAACTACTGCGAGTACTACTACTACTACCACTACTTGTACTGCTACTTTTGTTGCAGCTGCAGCTACCGCTACTACTACTACTACTACATTTACTACTACTACTACTACTACTATAAGTACTGCTACTACAACTTCTACTCCTATTACAAAAACTACTGCTACTACTACAACAAGCACTACTACTTCTACTTCTCTACCACTACTACTACTAATACTATTGTCACTACTACTACGGCAACTACTACGATGACAACATCAGCAACAACAACTACTGTTACTTCGGCTACTACTACTATGACAATTATGACCACCACAACTTCTACTGCTATTACTACAACTACCATACTACTACTACTGCTACTGTTACCACCTCTACGACTACTACTTCTGCTACTACTACCACAATACTACAACAACTACAACTATTGCCGCAACAACTACTACTATTACTACTACTATTGCACTGCTACAACAATAACTACTACTACACTACTACCTCCACTTCAACTAATATGACAACTACTACTACTACTACAACAACAACTACTACTACTACTCCTATTGCTACTACTACTACAACTACTACAACTACTACTACGACAACTACTGCTACTACTACTACTTTTACTACTCCTACCAATACTACTACTACTACTTCTACTACTCCTACCACTACTACTACTATTAGTACTAGTATTGTACTATTGCTACAACTATTACCACTAGCACTACAACTACATCAACAACTACTACTATTACTACTACTAATACTACTATTACTACTGCTACTACTATTAATACTACTACTACTAGTCCTACTACTATTACTACTACTACAACTACTACTACGCCTACTGCTACTACTAATACTACTTCCCATACTCCAACTAGTACTACTCCTACTTCTACTCCTAATCTAGGCCCTACTACTACAACTACAACTATGGTTGCTGACACCACTACTACTACAACTACTACTACTACTATCGCTGCTACTACAACTACTACTACTACTAATACCGCTACTACTATTGCTTCTACTGCTACTTCTCCGAATACTATTACCACCCCTACTAATATTGCTACTACTGCAACTACTACTCAAACTAATAATACTTCTGCTACAACTACTACTACTAGTTAGAGTATTACTAGTACCACCACCACCACTACTACTACTATTTCTAGTAGTATTACTACAATTACTACTACAACAACTACTACTACAACTACTACTACTACAACTACCACTGCTACTACAACAACTACTTACACAATTGCTACCACTACTTCTACTGCTACAACTGTTGCAACAACTTCTACTACTAGTACTTCTACTTCCACTTCTACTACTACTGTTGCTGCTAGTACTACTACAACAACAACAAATACTACTACTGCTACTAGTACTACTACTATAACAACAAATACTACTTCTACTATTACATCTACCACTAGTTCCCCTATAACAACAAGAACCACTACTACAACTATTAGTACTACTGCTACTACTACTATTACTACTACTACAGCTACAACTTCTGCTATGGCTACTACTATCACAGTTGCTACTATTGCTACTACTATTACTGCTATTGCTACTGCTAATACTTTTTGACAGCTGCTACTACTACTACTACTACGTCTATTACAACAACTACTACAACTATTGCTACTACTATTACTACTACCAGTACCACTACTTCTGCAATAACTATTTCTACTCGTACTACTACTACTACTACTATAGCTACTACTACTACTTTTGTTACTACTGCTACAACTGCTACTACTACTACCACTACAGCTACAACTGCTGTAGCAGAAACAGCAACAATAACAACTATTGCTGCTACTCCTGCTGCTGTAGCTGCTGTTGTCGCTACTACTACTACTACTTCTACTATTACTACAACAACAATAACAACAACAACAACAACTACTACTACTACTACTACTACTACTACTATTACTACAACCACTACTACTGCTACTACTACTACCACTTCTGCTGGCACTACGACTACTACTACTACAACTACTGCAACTAATACTTATGCTCCAACTTTTTCTATTGGTACTACTACAACTACAACAATAACTATTACAACTACTACAACTACTGCCCCTGCTGCGACTACTTTTATTACAATAACTATTGCTACACCAACTAATACTGCTACTACTACAACTGCTGCTTCCACTACTACTATTACTACTAATACCACCGCGAATACTACTACTACTACTACAACAATTACTTCTAATACTACTACTATTACTCCTACTACTACATCTATGACTGCTACTATTACTACTTCTGCGGCAACTGCTACTACCGTAACCACTGTTACCACTATTATGACTATTACTACTACTACTACCACTACTACTACTACTATTGCTATTGCTGCTGCTACTACTACTACTACAAGTACTATCGATTCTGCTCAAACTATTACTACTGGTGCTACTACTACTACTAATACTACAAGTACTACTGATGCTTCTCCAACTACTACTTCTGCTACTACTGCTACTACTAGTAGTACTGCTACAGCTGTTGCTATCGCTACTACTACTACTACTTTCGCTACTATAGCAACTACAACTATTACACCAACTCCTACTTTGTCTACTACTACTACTGCTGCTGCAACTGGTACTCCTACTAATACTACTACTGTAACTACTGTTGCTGTTGTTGCTGCTACTACTGTTACTACTGCTGTTGCAGATGCTGCTACTACTACTACTATTGTTGTTGTTGCTGCTACTACTATTGCTACCACTACTACTACAACTAATACCATTTGTACTACAACTACTATTACTATTACTACTACTACTATTGCTACTTATACTGCTTCCACGACTGCTACTACTACTACTACTACTATTACAGCTACTGCTACTATTGTTGCTTTTGCTACAACTGCTATTGTTGCTACAACTGCTACTCCTACTACTACACCTAGTTCTTCTCCTACTAATATACCTACTTCTTCTCCAACTGCTACAATTGCTACTAGTACTGCTACTATCACCACTACCACAGCTACCACTATTACAATTGCTACTACTATTACTACTACCACTTTTACAATAATTACTACTACCAATACTACTACTACTACTACCAGTACTACTACTACTACTACCAGTACTACTATTCCTACTACTATTGCCACTACTTCTACCACTACTACTACTACAACTATTAGTAGTAGTACTACTACTACCACTACTGCTGTTACTACTACTGCTACTATTGCTACTACTAGTATTACTACTCCTTCTACTACTACTACTTTTACTATTACTACTACTTCTAATATTTCTACCATTACTACTACTACTACTACTACTACTAGTACTCCAACCACGATAACTACTACAACTATAGATGCTGCCACTACTACTACTACTACGACTACCACTACTACTACCGCTGTCGCTGCTACTTCTACTACTACTACCACTAGTATTACTATTGTTACTGCTGCTACTATTGCTACTACTACCACTACTACTACTTCTCTTACAACTATTACAACTAATAGTACTACTTCTCCAACTGACACTACCTATAGTTGCAGTAGTAGTAGCAGTAGTAGTAGTATTAGAAGTAGTAGTAGCAGCAGTGGTGGTAGTAGTAGCAATAGTTGCAGTAGCAGTGGCAGTAGTAGTAGCCTTAGCAATTATCGCAAAAGTAGTAGTATTAGTAGCTACAGTAGTAGTAGAAGTAGTAGTTGAAGCAGTTAGTAGTAGCAACAATAATAGTAGTAGTAGTAGCATTAGCGTTAGTAGCTATAGTTATAGTAGTAGCAGCTAGCAGTAGCAGTAGTCATAGTAGCAGTAGTGGCAACAGTAGTAGTAGCAGAAGTAGTAGTAGTAGAGCAGTGGCAACAGTAGTAGTAGTAGTATTAGTAGTAGTATTAGTAATAGTAGAACCAACAGTAGTGGTAGTAGTAGTAGTAGTTACTTGTAGTAGTAGTAGTCGTAGAAGTGGTAGCAGTAGCAGTAGTTGGAGTCGGAGTAGTTGTAGCTATAGAAGTTTGTAGTAATAGTAGTCATAGCAGTAATAGTAACAGTAGTTATAGTAGCAAAAGTTGTAGTAGGAGTTGTAGCAGTAGTACAAGTGACAGTCGTCGTAGAGGTAGTTGTAATAGTAGTAGCAGTTGCAGTACTAGACGTAGATGCAACAGTAGTAGTAGTAGTCGTAGCAGCAGCAGTATTAGCAGCAGTAGTAGCATTAGTGAAAATAGTAATAGTTGTAGTAATTATAGTAGTAGTACTAGTAGTAGTTGTTGTAGAGGTAGTTGTTATTATAGTAGTAGAAGTCGCAGCAGCACTTGTAACCATAGTAGTAGTTGCAGTCGCAGTCGTAACTTTAATAGTAGCAGTAATAATAGCAACAACAACAGTAGTAATGGTAGTAGCTGCAGCAGCAGTTGCAGTGGTAGTACTAGTAGAAGTAGTGGTGGTGGTGGTAGTAGTAGTAGTAGTTGTAGTAATAGTTGTAGTAGCAATACTTTTAGCAGTAGCAACAGCAGCAACAGCAGGAGTAGGAGTAGTAGTAGTAGTAGTAGCAGCAGGAGTAGTAGTAGTAGTAATAGTAGTAGTAGTAGTAGTAGTATTAGTAGTAGTAGTAGTAGTAGTAGTAGGAGCAGTAGTAGCAGCAGCAGCAGTAGTAGTAGTAGTAGTAGTAGTACTACTACTACTACTACTACTACTACTATTGATACACCAGCTGCTACTCCTAAAATTACACCTACTATTACTTTTGTTACTAGAATTACTACTACTCCTATTACAGCTATTATTACTACTACTACTATAACTATTACTACAACTAATACTTCTGCTACTACTACTGCTACTACCACTACAACTTTTACTACTACTACTGCTACTACTACTCTATTTGCTACTGCTACCGCTACTACCTCTCGTACTACTACTATTATTACTGCTCGTGCTACTACTACTATTACAACTAATACTACTGTTACTACTACTACTTCTACTACTGCTACAACTACTACGACTAATACCCTTACTATGGCTACAGCTACTATAGCTGCTACTACTACTACTTCTACTACTACTACTACTACTACTACTACTGCGACAAATACTTCTAGTTCTACTACTACTGCTACTACAAATACTTCTAGTTCTACTACTACTGCTACTACTACTCCTACTCCAACTCCTACTCCTACTACTACACCAAATACTACTACTTCTGCTACTACTACTCGGACTTTTGCTGCAACTACTACTATTATGAAAATAATTTCTACTACTACAACTACTACAGCTGTTACTAGTACTACTACTTCTTCTAGTACTACTACTACTGCTACTACTACTACTAGTACTCCTACTTCAATGTCGACCAGTACTGTTAATACTCCTACAACTGTTGCTGCAACTGCTCCTAGTTCTCCTACTACTCCAACTACTTGTATTATGGCCACTCCTCCGACTACTGCTACTATTCCTCCTCCTACTACAACTACTACTACTGCTACTCCTACTACAGCTACTGCTACTACTACTCCTCTTGCTACTGCTACTACTACTAGTCTGACTTGTACGATAACTACTACAACTCATACTACGACTTCTACTCCAACTCCTACTCCTAACACTCCTTCGACAACTACAATTACCACAACTACTACAACAACTACTACTCCTACTACTTATGATACTACTTCTACTACAACTACCACTACTACTTCTAATGCTACTTCTATTACTACAGTTACTACTATTACCACTACAACTCCTATTGCTGCTACTGCTGCTACTAGTAGTACAACAACTACTACTACAAAGAGTAGCAACTGTTGTAGTAGTAGTAGTAGTATTTGTAGTACTACTAATAGTAATGGTAGTAGTTGTAGTAGTAGGAATAGTAGTCAGAGTAGCAGCAATAGTTGTTGTTGTTGCAGTAAGAGTAATAGTAGTAGTAGTAGCAATAGTAGTAGTAGTAAGAGTACTAGTAGTGAGAGTAGTAGTAGCAAGAGTAGTAGTGGCAGTTGTTGTAGTGAGAGTAGTAATAGGGGTAGCAGCAGCAATAGTGGCAGTAGTAGTAGTAGTAGTAGTTAAATGGAGTAGGTATAGGAGTAGGAGTAGGAGCAGCAGTAGGAGTGGTTCTAGTAGTTGGTGTAGTAGCAGTAATAGTAGTAGTAGTAGTAGTAGTAACAGCAGCAGCATCAGTAGTAATAGTAGTAATAGTAGTCGCAGTAGTAGTAGCAGTAGCAATAATAACGGTATGTGTAGGAGTACGAGTAGCAGTAGGAGTGGTTGTAGTTGTATTAATAGTAGTAGTAAGAGTAGTAGTAGTAGTAGCAGCAGTAGTAAGAGTGGTAATAGTAGTAATAATAGTAGCAGTTGTAGTATTTGTTGTCACAATAGGAGTAGGTGTAGGAGTAGGAGTAGCTGTATTAGTAGTAGTAGCAGTAGTTGTAGTACTAGTAGTACTATGAGTTGTAGTTATAAGAGAAGTAGTAGTAGTAGTAGTAATCATAGTTTTAGTATTAATAGTGGTAGTTGTGGAAATAGTAGTAGTATGAGTTGCAATGGTACTAGTAGTAGTAGCAGCCAAAGTAGGAGCACTAGTAGTAGTAGTAGTTGCTGTTGTTGTTGTTGTTGTTGTAGTAGTAGTAAGAGTAGTAGTAGGAATAATAGTTGTAGCCAACTACTATTGCTACTACTACAACTACTCCTACTACTACTACTATTACTACTACTAGTACTACAACAACTACTACTACTAGTCCTACTACTACTTCGACTAGTACTACAATTTCTACTACTACTTCGACTAGTACTACAATTTCTACTACTACTAGTACTACAACTACTACTTCTACTACTACTACCACTAATTCTACTACTACTATTGCTACTGCTATTGTTGCTGCAACCACATCTACTACTACTACTACTACTGTGACTACTACTCCGTCTAATACTACTATTACTACTAGTACTACTAGTACTACTACTATGACTACTACAATTGCTGCCACCGCTACTGCAAAGACTCTACTACTACTACTACTACAAGTTCTGTTCTTGCTTCTACTGCTACTACTACAACAACTACTACTACTACTAAAACTACTATTACTTCTGTAACTACTGCTACTACTAGTACTACTCCAACTACTATAACCACTACTACTACTCCTACAACTGCCACTGCTACGACGGCTACCACGATTACTAATACTACTACTTCTACTACAACTACTACTGCCGCTAATATTACAATAGCTACTACTGCTATTACCGCTACTAGTACAACTACTACTACTACTGCTACTACTACTACTATAACAACAACTACAACTGCCTACTACTGCTGCTTCTATTATTACTAATACTTCTAGTACTACCACTATAGCAGCAGCTGCTGCTGCTACTACTACTACTTCTCCTATTATTATGCCTACTGTTGCAACTACTACTCCTACTACTAGTGCTGCTGCTACTACTACTACAACAACTACTACTATTACTACTACAACTGCTACTTCTGCAACTTCTACTACTACTAATACTGCTTCTAATACTACCACTACTGCTGCAACTACTACTTATACTACTACTACTATTACTACTACAACTACTACTGCTGCTACTTCTCCTACTACTACTACTTCTACTACTACTACTCCCACTAATGGTACTACAGGTGCTACCACTGCTGCTACTACTTCCAACTACTGCTACTACTACTATTGCTACTTCCATAACTACTCCTATTACAATTGTTACTACTACTACTACTCCCAATACCATTACTACCACCACTACCGCTACTGTCACTACTGTTACTAGTATGACAATTACTACTGCTATTACAATTATTAATACTTTTACAACAACTATTGCTACTACGACTACCACTACCACCACTACTACTATTAGTATTATTGCTACTACTGTTGTTGCTGCTACTACTACAGCTACTACTACTACCGCAACTACTAATACTCCCGCTCCTATTACTACTACTACTTCTTCTAAGTCTGCTACAACTGCTACTTCTACTATTACTACTGCTAGTCCTACTCCTACTGCTACTGTTCCTACTACAACGCCTACTGCTACTATTACTACTACAATTAGTGCCTCAAATACTACTATTATTACTACTAAAGCTATTGCTGCTACTGTCATTATTACTACTGCTACTAATACTACTATTGCAACTAGTTCTACTACTACTCCAACTACTACAACTAATTCTATTATCATTGCTACTACTGTTACTACCTCGGCTGCTACATGTACTACAGCTCCTCCTACTATGACTGCTTCTACTACAACTACTCCTACTACTACTGCTGCTACTACTATTACTAATACTACTACTACAACTTCTACTACTACTACTACTACTTCTACTACTACTTCTACTACTACTACTACTACTACTTCTACCACTACTACTACTACTACTTTCGCTAATGATTCCACTACTACAACTACTACTCCTGCTCCTACTGCTACCGAAACTCCTACTACAACAACTACTACTAATACTACAACTACTACTACTATTATTGCTACTACTACTACTACTACTACTACTACTATTACTACTACTACTACTACTATTACCACTACTAATACTACGACTACTGCTGCTAGTACAACTACTACTTCAACTACTACTAATACTTATACTACTATTAGTACTACAGATACTGCTTCTACTACTAGTACCACTACTACTAATTCTACTACTACGACTACTGCTGGTACTACTTCTACTTCTACAACTACTCCAACTATAACTACTGTGCCTGCTACTACTACTATGGCTACTGCTACAACTACTACTACTGTTGTAGCTGCTACTTCTACTACTACTACTTTTGCTACTACTACTACTACAACAACTACTAGAACTACTGTTGCCGCTGCTACTACTTCTACTATTTTTACTACTACTACTGCAACTACTACTACTACTGCTGCTATTAATACTACTACTGCCACTGCTACTACTGCTGCTGCTTCTGCTGCTGCTGCTTCTGCTGCTGCTGCTACTACAAATACTACTTCAACTACTACAACTACTAGAACAACTACTACTTTTCCCACAGTAACAACTATTACTACTTCTCCTGCTGCTACGACTACCACATCTACTACTACTACTACTAGTACTACTGCTATGTCTACTTCGACTACTACTGCAACTACTGCTACAACTACTTCTACTACTACTATAACCACTACCGCATCTACCGCTGCTGCTACTACTACTACTACTACTACTACTACTACAGCTACTACTACTACAACAACTACTACTGCTACTACTGCCACTATTACTACTGTGACTACTACTGCTACTACTGCTACTACTGCTGCTAATACTACCATAGCTAGTACTACTATGGCTACTACTGCTGCTACTACTTATCCAACTACTACTATTACTAATAATACCACTACTACTGCTGCTGCTGCTAATACTACTGCTAGTGCTACTGTTACAACTTCTGCTACTAGTACTGCCACTACTACTACTACTACTACTACTACCACTACTATGGCTGCCACTATTGCTAGTACTACTGCTACTATTATTACTACTACTACTGCAACTACTACTACATCTGCTACTACAACAACAACTACTACTACTGCTACTACTACTACTACTATTGCTTCAACTACTGCTACAACTACTGTTACGGCTACTCCTACAACTTTTACTTCTACTACTACTACAACTACAGCTACAATAACTATTACTACTGCTACTATTACTACTACTACAACTATAAGTAATACTGCTACTATTGTTACTAGTGCTACTACAACTGCCATTTCTACACTACTATTATTCGTAGTACTACTACTAGTACTCCAACTACTACTTTTGTTAATAGTACTACTACTACTGCTACTACTACTACTACTACTACATCTACTACTACTTCCAGTACTACAACTTCTATAACTACTATTACCAATCTGCTACTAGTACTACCACAAATACTACTCTTACTTCAAAAACTACTACTCTTGTTACTACTACAACTATGACTACTACTACTAACACTTCAGCTACTACCACTACTACTACTACTACTATTACTACAACTGCTGCTTCTACTACTACTACTATTACTACAACTGCTGCTACTACTACCACTACTACCATAACTACAACAACAACTACTACTACTAGTACAACTACTAGTGCTACTACTACTACTACTTCTCCTCCTACGACTATAACAACTACTACTGGTACAACTGCTACTCTGACTACTATTACTTCTCTTACTACTACTATTATTACTATTACTTCTATTCCTTCTGCTACAACTACTCCAACTCTAACTACTACTACTACTACTACTACTTCCACTACTACGACTATTCCTACTGCTACTACTACTATCAGAACTAATATTACTACTACCACAACTATTTCTGCTGCTACTAAACCAACTACAACTACTACTATTACTACTAGCACTACTACTAATACTACTACTACTACTAGTACTATTGCTACTACTACAATTATTACTTATAAAATAATAACTACAACTACTACTACCACCACTACGACTACTACTAATCCAACTAGTGCTCCAACTACTACTATTCCAAATCCTAATGCCATTACTACTACTGCAATTATTACTACTACTACTACGACTACAACTGCAACTATTACTATTCCTACTCCTCCTACGGCTACTACATCTATTATTACTCCAACTTCTGCTACTACTTCGGTTGCTACACGTACTACTACTCCTACTGCTACTAATTCTACTACTACTAGTAGTAGTACTACTACTACAATAACTACTACTACTACTATTGTTAATACTACTAATTCTACTTCTACTATTACTACAACTACTTATACTACTACCACTACTTCTACTACTACTACTACACTGCTACTCCTTCGCTACTACTACTACTACTACTTTTACTACTACTATTGTAGATTAGGCTGCTCTAGTGGCTGCTGGAACACTGACAACAACAACTACTACTACAATTACTATTGCTACTATAACTTCCACTACTGCTACTATGACTACTAGTATCGGTACTACTATTGGTACTAATACTACTTCTACTACTAATACTACTTCTACTACTACTACTACTACTAAACTTACTACTACTGTTGTTGCTACTACTACTACCACTACAACTACTGGTACTACTACTGCTACTACTACTGTGGCAATAGATACTACTATTGCTACTAGTGCTACAACTACTACAACAATAACAATAACAATAACAATAACAACAACAACAGCTACTACTACACCTACTACTATTACCACTTCTATTACTACTACTACTCCTACTGGTGGTGCTGCTACTACCACTACCACTACTACTACTACTACTACTACTCCTATCACTTCTACTACTTCTAGTACTACTATTGCAACTACACTGCTACTACTTCTACTACTACTACTACTGCTACTATTACTGCTATAATTACCTCTTCTACTATAGCTGGTACTATTGCTACTACTTCCACTATAACTACTATCAGTTTCTGCTAGTACTGCTGCTGCTACAACTACTGTAGATACAACAACTACACCTACAACTTTGACTACTACTACTAATCCTGCTACTACTGCTACTACTACTACTATGACTATTACTACTACTATTATTATTGTTGCTACTATTGCTATTACTACTACTACTATTACAACTACAACTACTACAACAACTACTATGATGACTACTTTTATTATAATAACAACTGCTACTACTTCTCGTACTCCTACGACTGCTGCAATAACTACTTCTGGCATAACTAATATTATTATTACTACTACTACTACTACCTCTACTACTGCTATAACAACTTCTACTACTTCTACTACTACTACAACTATTACTGCTACTAGTACCACTACTAATGCTACAACTACCTCTACTACTGCTACTACTACAACTACTATTACAACTACTTCTACTACCACTACTACTACTATTGTTACTACTGCTACTGCTACTACTAGTACTATGGCTATAGCTATCACTACTACTACTACAAGAACTATTACCACAACTACTGCTAAGACTACTACGACTAACAGTACTCCTACTACTACTATAACTATTACTACAACTAATACAGCTACAACTACTACTACATCTAATGCTACTACAATAACTACTTCTATTACTACTGCTACTACTACCACTACTACTACTTTTGGAACTACTACCGCTAGTACTACTACTACAACAACAACTACTACTACTACTTTAACTACTACCACTTCTACTCGTATTGCAGCTGTTGCTACTACTGCTACAACTTCTACTGCTACTACTAGTACTACTACTGCAACTACTACTACTACAACTACTACGATCACTACTATGACTAATCCAGCTACTTCCACTATTACTAATACCAATACTGTTGCTGCTGCTACTATTACTACCGCTACTGCTCCTGCTACTACTAATTCTGCTACTACTATTGCTACGACAACTTCTGCTATTACTACTACTACAGCTACTGCTACAATGACTACAACTACCATTACTACTACTCCTACTACTACTATTACTTTTACCACTACTATGACTGCTACTACTGCTACTACAACAACAACTATTATTATTACTACAACTACTACCACAACTACAACTAGTACTTCTACTTTTGATATTGCTTCTACAACAACTAATACTACATCTACTGCTGCTACTACTACTACTAATACTGATGCTACTACTGCTGCTGCTGCAACTACTACAACCACTACTACTACTGTTACTACTACTACTGCAACTACTACAATGACAACTACTATTACAAATATTAGTTTTACTAATACCACTACAACTTCTACTACTAATGCTCCTACTACTACCGGTACTAATGCTGCTACTGCTACTACCACTGGTACTACCACTACTCCTCCTCCTACTACTACTATAACAATTACTACTAATCCTACTATAACAAGTACTGTTACCACTACTATTAATAGACTGATGTTGCTGCTAAATCTATTATTGTTACAACTTCTTTTGCTCTTAATGTTAATTCTACTAATAATTCTACTATGATAATAACTGCTGCTTCTGCTACTACTTCAACTGCTATTACTAAAACTACTACTGCTACTATTACTACTATTGTTGCTACAACTACTACTAGTACTACTACTACTACTTCTACAAATGCTACCACTGCTACAATAGCTACTACTACTATTGCCGCTCCCACTATTTCTAGTATTACTACTACTCCTACTACTATTGCTACAACAACTACTACTGCTGCTACTATTACTATTACTACTCCTACTCCTACTACTACTCCTAATACTATTGCTACTATTGCTACTACTATTGCTACTACCCCTACTACTACTACTCTTGCTATAATAATGAAAACTACTACTACTTCTACTTCTACTATTACTACTCCTGCTACTACTACTACTATAACTCGTACTGCTACTACTACTGCTGCTGCTACTACTACTACTACTACTACTACTACTACTACTACCACAACTACTACAACTACTGCCTCCGTAACTACACGACTACTACAACTACAACTACAAGCACCACAACTACTCCTGCTACTAGTACAACTATGACTATTACTACTTCTACTAATGCTACTATAGCTATTGCTGCTACTCCTGCAACTACTTATACTAATACTAGTACTGCTATAACGTTGTTGTTGTAGTTACGACTGCTACTATAACAACTGCTACTACTCCTACTACTACTGCTACTCCGACTGCTACCACTATTGTAGCAACTACTCATACTACCACTACTACAACTAGTACAGCTACAACCACTACGATGACTACTACTACTACCACACTACCACTACAACAACAACTACTAGAATTAATACTACTCCTACAATTACTACTATTACTACTACTAATATTGCTACTACTACTCGCATTGCAACAACTACTACTCCTACTACTACTATTACAACTACGAAGACTACTGCTAATCCTACCACTACTACAACTACCATTACCACTGCTACTACTACTCCTACTTCTATGAGTATTGCTACTCCTACAAAAATTACTACAAATTTTTTAACTATAACTACTACAACTCTACTACTTCTACTACCACTGCTACTTATTCTACTATTACTACTACTAATACTACTGCAACTACTACAACAACTACTATTACTACTACTACTTGTACTACTACAACTACTGTTGCTACTACTACTAATAATAATCATACTACTACTAGTACTTCTACTACTATTACTACTGCTATTACTGCTACTACTACTACTACGACTACTACTATTACTGCTACTGCTACTTCAACTATTATTATTTCTAATACCGCTACTACTGCTTGCGCTACTACTAATACTGCTACTCCTATGACTGCACTAATGCTGCTACTGCTACTACAACTACTACCACTTCTACTACTACTGCTCCTAGTCCAACTACTACTACTATTACTCCTACTCCAACTACTATTACTACTACTACAACTACTACTACTTCTACTACTACTTCCACTACTACTACTACCACTAAATCTCCTACTACTACATCTCCTACGACTACAACAACTAAAATTGCTCCTACTGAAGCTGCTACAATTACTATTGCTACAGCTACTACTACTTCAACTACTACTGCTATTTCTGCTACTGCTACTACTACTGGTACTACTTCTACAATTACTATAACTGTTGCTGCTCTTACAGCTAATGCTACTAATACTTTTACTATGACAACAACTGCTACAACTGCAACTATTCGACTGCTATTACTACAACTGCTACTGCTACTTGTACTACTACAATTACTACTACTACTACTATTGCCACTCCCACTACTACTACTACTTCTATAGCTGTTACTACTATTAAGGGTACTACTACTACTACTACTATTGCTATTACAACTACTACTACTTCTACTACTGCTACAACAGCTACTACTACTATTGCAACTACCACTACTACTTCTGCTACTACCACTACTTCTACTCCTCCAACTACTATTACTACTACTATTATGGCTTTCGCTACTATTACTACTACTGCTACTACTACAACTACTATTACTACTACTATTATGGCTTTCGCTACTATTACTACTACTGCTACTACTACAACTACTATTACTACTAAAACTGCTACTAATATTATTCCTACTACTACCACAATGACTACTATAACTTCTATTACTGCTACTACTAATATGAAAATAACTATTACTACTACTACTTGTAGTACTACTACTATTGGTGTTGTTGCTGCTACTACTACTACTACTTCTGTTGTTGCAACAACTACTAGTGATTGAACCGCTACTACTAATGTTGCTACTTCTACTACTACTGCTACTACTACTATTATAAATATTATTGCTACTACTACTACCACTAATACTACTAGTACTACTACTACTACTACTACTACTACTACTAGTACTAGTACTACTACTACTATTACTACTACTACTACTATTACTATAGCTATTACTATTACTACTATTGCTGAGCCAACAACTACTACTATTACTAGTACTACTACTACTACTACTACTACTATAGTTGCTGCTACTACTATTTCTACTACTGCTACTATTACTACTACTCTTACCACTACTAGAACTAATACAGCAGCTACTCCTACTACTGCTAAAACTATTACTTCAACCACTGCTACTATAGCTCCTACGGCTTTAGCTACTATAGCAACTACTGCTACAGCTACATCTACTATGACTGCTTCTATTGCAACTTCTACTACTACTATTATTGCTATTACTACTACTATTACAATAACAACAACTACTGCTACAATTGATTTTGCTACTATAATAACAACTACTGCTTCTACTACTACTATTACGACTAATACTGCTACAGCTACTATTGCTGCTGCTGCTGCTATGACTACTACTACTAATACTACTACTTCTTCTTCTACTACAACTAAAACTACAGCTCTAACAATGACTGCTATGACTACTACTACTACTACTACTTCTACTACAACTAAAACTACAGCTACAATAATGACTGCTACTGCTACTATAACTGCTACTATAACTAGTAGTATAGTCACTACTACTGCTACTACAGCACTACTACTTTTGATGCTATTATTGCTACTACTTGTGCTACTACAACTACAGTTGCTATGACTGCTCCTACTACTACTACTATTGCTGCTCTTGCTCTTACAACTGCTACTTCTCTTGCTGCTCTTAGATCTACTACTAGTAGTAGTAGTAGTAGTAGTAGTAGTAGTAGTAGTAGTAGTAGTAGTAGTAGTAGTAGTAGCAGCAGCAGCAGTAGTAGTAGTAGTAGTAGTCGTGGTAGTAGGAGTAGTAGTAGTTGTTATAGTAGTTGTAGTAGTTGTTGTAATAGTCATAGAAAGCATAGGAGTGTTGGGGGTAGTAGTAATAGTAGGAGTAGTAGTAGTAGCAGTTATGCTAATCGGACTTATAGCTGCAATGCTAGTAGCAACAGAAGTAGTAGTAGTAGCAATAGTAGAAGTAGCTTCAGTATTAGTAGCAACAATAGTAGTAGAAGTAGTAGTAGCAAAAGTAGTTGCTGTAGTTGCAGTTGTGGTAGTCGATGTGGTAGCAGTAGTAGCAGTAGGAGTAGGAGTTGGAGGAGTACTAGTAGTAGTAGTAGTGGTAGTAGTTGTAGGCATAGTAGTAGTTGTTGTGGTAGTTGTAGTAGTAGTAGTGGGAGTTGTAGAAGTGATAGTAGTCGTTATTGTAACACTAGTAGTAGTACTAGTAGTAGTAATAGGACTAGTTGTAGGAGTAGCAGTAGCAGCTGTACTAGTTGTAGTAGTAGTAGTAGTCATGGTAGGAGTAGTTATAGTAGTAGTATTCGTTGTAGTAATAGTAGTCAATGTTGGAGTAGTATTAGTGCTTGTAGTAGTTATTGTAGTAGTAGTGTAGTTATATTAGTAGTAGTATTAGTAGTCATGGTAGTAGTAGTTGTTGTTGTTGGTGTAATGGTAGTAGTATTAGTAATAGTAATAGTAGGAGAACTAGCTGTGGTAGCTGTAGTACAAGTAGCAAAAGGACTAGTTGTAGCAATAGTAGAAGCCATAGAAGTAGTAGTAGTAGCAATTGTAGTAGTAATAGTAGTATTAGTAGTAGTAATAGTAGCAGTTGTTGGAGTAGTAATAGTGCTTGTAGTAGAGGGAGTAGTAGCAATATTAGTAGTAGTAGTGTAGTTATAGTAGCAGCAGTTGTAGCAAAAGGAAAGTTATAGCAATAGTAGTAGCAGTAGCAGTAGCAGCAATAGTTGTTATAGTGGTAGTAGTAGTAGCTATTGTTGTAGTTGTAGAAGTAGTAGTAGCAGTAGTAGTACTAGTAGTAGTAACAGTAGTAGCAGTAATAATAGTAGCAGTAGTAGTAGTCGTAGTAGTAGTAGTAGTGGTAATAGAAGTAGTAGTAGTAGTAGCGATGGCAATAACAACAGTAGGAGTAATAGATGTATTAGTAGTAGTAGTGGTAGCAGAAGTAGTAGTTGTAGTAGTAAGTGTAGTAGTAGTAGTAGCTGGAGCAGTAGTGGTAGTAGTAATTGTGATTGTGGTAGTAGCAGTGGTAGTAGTAACAATAGTAAGAGTGGAAGTAGCAGCAGCAGTAGTAGTAGCAGAAGTAGTAGCAGTAATAGGGGAAGTAGTAGTAGCCGTAGTTTTAGTATTAGTAGAGGTAATAGTACCAATAGTAGTAGTAGTAGCGGCAGCAGTAGTTGTAGTAGTGGTAGTGGTGGTAGTAGTAGTTGTAGTTGTTGTAAATGTGGTAGTACTAGTAGTTATTTTTGTTGTGGTTGTTGTGCTAGAAGTAGTAGTAGAAGAAGAAGTAGTTGTATTAGTAGTAGATGTAGTAGCAGTAGCTATAGTTGTAGTAGTAATAATAGGAGGAGGAGTAGTAGTAGTTGTTGTTGTTGTAGTAGTGGTAGTAGTGTTTGAGGTAGTAGTATTAGTACGACTAGTAGTATTAGTAGCAATAGTAGTAGGACCAGTTGGAATAGTCATAATAGTAGTAATACTACCATTAGTAGTTGTTGTTGTTGTAGTGTAGCAGTTGCAGTAGTAGTTGGAGTAGTAGTCGTTGAAGTTGTAGGAGTGTTGGGAGTAGTAGTAGTAGTAGTTATGGAAATAGGACTTGTAGTAGTAGTACTAGTAGTGACTGTAGCAGTAGTAGTAGTAGCTATAGCTGTAGTTTCATTGATTGTAGCAGCAATAGTAGTAGAAGTAGTAGTGCTAGTAGTAGTAGTTGTAATTGTAGCTATAGCTGTAGAAGTAGTAATACATGTAGCAGTAGGAGTTGGAGTTGGAGTACTTGTACTTGTAGTTGTTGTTGTCATAGTAGTAGTTATAGATGTAGAAATAGTAATACGAGTAGCATTAGGAGTAGGAGTTGGAGTTGTTGTAGTAGTAGTAGTAGCAGTAGTAGTAGTAGTAGATGCGGTAGTTGTAGTATTAGTAGTAATAGGAGTAGCAGAAGTGGTAGTAGTAGTTGTAAGAGTAGTTGTAGTCTTATTAGTTGCAGTTATAGCATTAGTAGTAGCGACAGTAGTAGTAGTCATGGTAAAAGTAGCAGTGGTAGTAGTAGTTCCAGTAGTAGTAGTGGTAATGGGACTTGTAGTAGGAATAGCAATAGCAGCAGCAGTAGTCATAGTAGTAGTCGTGGTAGGAGTAGTTATAGTAGTAGTTATTATTGTAGTAGTAGTAATAGTAGTCATTGTTGGAGTAGTAGTAGTGCTAGATGTAGTAGTTGTAGTAGTAGTGTAGTTATAGCAGTAGTAGTAGTAGTAGTCGAGGTAGTAGTAGTTGTTGTTGTAGTAATGGTGGTCGTAGTACTAGTTGTAGTAGTAGTAGCAGAAATGGCAATGGTAACTTTAGTACAAGTAGTAAAAGGACTACTTGTAGCAATGGTAATTGCAATAGTAATAGCACCGGTAGTAGTCGTAGCAGCAGTAGAAGCAGAAGTACAGATAGCAGTAATAATAGTAGTAGTAGAAGTAGTAGTAGTAGTTATTATTGTAGTAGTAGCATCAAAAGTAGTAGTGTTGGTAAGCATAGTAGTAGTAGAAGCATGAGTAGTAGTAGGAGGAGGAGGAGTAGTAGTAGTAGCCGTTGTTGTAATTGAAGTAGTGGTAGTTGTAGTAGTAATAGTTGTAATAGTAGTAGTAGCAGTGGTAGTAGTATTAGCCAAAGTAGTAGCAGTAATAGGGGAAGTAGTAGTAGTAGTAGTAGTTTTAGTAGTACTAGAGGTAGTGGTAACAATAGTAGTCATACTAGCGGTAGCAGCAACAGCAGCAGCAGTAGTTGTTGTTATTGTAAATGTGGTAGTACTCATGGTAGTAGTTGTAGGAGGAGGAGGAGGAGGAGGAGGAGGAGGAGGAGCAGTTGTAATGGTAGCATTCGTGGTAGTAGTAGTCATAGTAGTTGTAGTAGTAGTAGTAGTAGTAGTAGTAGTAGTAGTAGTAGTAGTAGTATAGTAGAAGTAGTAGTGTTTGTAGTTGATGTAGTAGTAGTAGAAGTAGTAGTAGTGGTGGTAGTAATAGTAGGAGGAGTATTAGTAATTATTGTAGTAATTGTAGTAGTAGGAGTGTTTGGAGTAGTAGTATTAGTACGACTAGTAGTAGTAGTAGTAATAGTGGAAGTAGCCATAGTAACAATTGAAGTAGTCGTAATAATAGCAATAGTAGCGAATGTTGCAGCAGCAGCAGTAGTAGTAGTCGTAGCAGTAGTGTATTAGTTGCAGCAGTAGTTGGAGTAGCAGTGGTTGAAGCCATTAGAGTGTTGGGCATAGCAGTAGTACTAGTCACAACAATAGTAGTAGTAGTAGTATCAGTAGAAGTAGTTATTATCGTAGTAGTAGTTATAGTTGTAGATGTAGGAGATGGAGTAGTTGTAGTGGTAGTAGTACTAGCAGTAGTTGTAGTAGCTGTGGTAGTTGTAGTAGTATTATTATGAGGAGTACTAGAAGTGGTAATTGTAGTAGTTGTAGAAGTAGTAGTAGTTGTTGTTATTGTAGGAGTAGTAGTAGATGTAGTAGTAGTTTTAGTAGTAGTTTGTAGGATTAGTAGCAGCAATAGTAGTAGTAGTCGTAGGAGAAGTTGTAGTGGTAGTTGTAGTAGTAGTAGTAGTAGTAATAGTAGCCATGGTGGGAGTAGTTATAATAGTGGTAGTAGTAGTAGCTATTGTAGCGGAAGTATTAGTAGTAGTAATAGTAGTCGTCGTTTGAGTAGTAGTAGTGCTAGTTGTAGTAGTTGTAGTAGTAGTGTAGTTATTGTAGCAGAAGTAGTAAAAGTTGAGGAAGTAGTAGTAGTAGCTGTAGTAGTAGGGGTAGTCGTACTAGTTGTAGTAGCAGCAATAGAAATAGCAATGGTAGTAGAAGTACATGTAGGAATAGGACTAGTTGTAGCAATAGCAACTGTAGTAATCGCAGTAGAAGTAGTAGTCATGGTAACAGTAGTTATAGTTGTTGTAGTTGTTGTTATAGTAGTAGAATTAGTAGTAGTAAGAGAAGTAGTTGTTGGGGTGGTAGTAGTGCTAGTAGTAGTAGTTGCAATAGTAGTGTCATTATAGTAGCAGCACCTATAGTAGTAGTAGTAGCAGCAGCAGCAGCAGGAGTAGTAGTAGTAGTAATAGTAGTAGTATTAGAAGCAGCAGCAGTAGTAGTAGTAGTAGTAATAGTAGTAGTACTAGAAGCAGCAGCAGCAGTAGTAGTAGTAGTAGAAGTAGCAGCAGTAGTAGTAGTACCAGTAATAGCAACAGTAGTAATAGAACTACAAGTAGCAATAATAATAGTAGTAGTAGTAATAGTAGTCATAGTTGTAGTCGTAGTGGTAATGGGAGCAGTAGTGGTAGAAATGGTTGTAAAAGCGGCAGTGGGAATAGTAGATGTATTTGCATTAGTAGTGGTAGTAATAGCAATAGTTGTAGTAGTAGCAAAAGAAGTAGATGTACTAAGCATTATAGTAGTAGTCACAGGAGTAGTAGTAGTAATAGTAGTAGTTGTTGTAATCGTAGTAGTAAAAGTAGTAGTAGAAGTAGCAGAGTAGTACCAGTAATACAAGTAGTAGTAGTAGTAGTAGTAGTAGTTTTAGTTGTAGTACAGGTAGTAGTAGCAACAGTAGTAGTAGTTGCTACTGCTGTAGTAGTAGTGGTGGTGGTGGTGTAGTCGTCGTTGTTGTTGTAACTATGATAGTACAAGTAGTAGTAGTGGTAGTAGTAGCAGAAGGAGGGGGAGGAGGAGCAGCAGCAGTACTAGCAATAGTAGTAGTAGTAGTAGTAGTAGTAGTAGTAGTAGTAGTAGTGGTGTTGGTGGTGGTAGTAGTTGCTATAGTAGAAGTAGTAGTATTAGTAGTAGATGTAGTAGTAGTAGTAGAAGTAGTTGTGGTAGTAGTGGTAGCAGCAATAGTTGTAGTAATAGGACTAGTAGTAGCAGTAGCAGTCGTAGCTGCAGTACTCATAGTTGTGGCATTAGCAGCAACAGTAGTAGTTGTTGTCAGAGTAATAGTAGTGCTAGTTGTAGTAGTTGTAGTAGTAGTGTAGTTATAGTAGCAACAGTAGTAGTATTCGAGGTGGTGGTGGTGGTGGTGGTGGTAGTAGTAGTAGTAGTAGTAGTAGTAGTAGAAACAGAAGTGGTCACAAAAGTACTAGTAGTAAATGGACTAGTTGTAGCAATAGTACTGGCAGTATTAGTAGCAGCTGTAGTAGTCATGGTAGTAGCAGTAGTCATGGTAGGAGTAGTTATAGTAGTAGTAGTAGTTGTTGTAGTAGTAGTATTAGTTGTAGTAATAGTAGTAATAGTAGTAGTAGGAGTAGTAGTAGTGGCGGAAGTAGTCGTAGTGATAGGAGAAGTAGTGGTAGCAGTAGTTTTAGTAGTAGTAGATGTTGTAATAGTAGCAAAAGTAGTAATACTAGTGGTGGTGGTGGTAGTAGTTGTTGTTGTAAATGTGGTAGTACGAGCAGTATTAGTGGTAGTAGTTGTAGGAGGCGGAGGAGGAGGAGGAGGAGCAGTGGTAGTAGTAGCATTAGTAGTATTAGCAGTAGCAGTTGTCGTTGTAATAGTAGTGGTAGTAGTTGTAGTAGTAGTAGAAGCAGTAGTATAAGTAGTAGATATAGTACTAGTAGCAGTAGTAGTTGTAGTAGTAATAGTAGGAATAGGAGTAGCAGTTGTTGCAATAATAGTAGCAATAGGAGTGTTTGGAGTGGTAGTATTAGTACGACTAGTAGTAGTTGTAGTAATAGTAGTAAGAGTAGTAGTAGCAGTTGTAGTAGTCGTAATAGTAGGATTAGTAGTAGTAGTAGTTGTAGTAGTAGTAATAGTAGTTGCAATAGTAGTTGGAGTAGTAGTCATAGAAGTCACAGGAGTGTTGGGTGTAGTAGTAGTAGTAGGAGTAGTAGGAGTAGTAGCCGCAGTAGTTATGGTAATAGGAGTTGTAGTTGTAGTGCGAATAGCAACAATAGTAGTAGTAGAAGTAGTAGCAATAGTTTAACTAATTGTAGTAGCAATAGTAGTGGAAGTAGTAGTAGCAGTAGTAGTTCTCGTTGTAATAGTTATAGCTGTAGAAATAGTCATACTAGTTGCAGTAGGAGTCAGAGTTGTAGTAGAAGTAGTAATAGGAGTTGTAGTAGTAGCTGTGGCACTTATAGTAGTAGTTGTATAAGGAGTAGTAGCAGTGGTAGTAGTAGTTATTGTAGGAGGAGGAGTAGTAGTAGTAGTATTAGTAGTAGTTGTCGTATTAGTAGTAGAAGAAGTAGTAGTAGTCGTAGCAGAAGTAGTAGCGGTAGTAGTAGTAGCAGTAGTGTAGTAGTAACAGGACTGGTAATAGCTATAGCAGTAGCAGCAGCAGCAGTCATAGTAGTTTTAGTAGTCGTGGTAGGAGTCGATATAGTAGTAGTAGTTGTTGTTGTTGTTGTTGTAGTGGTAGTATTAGTAGTAGTAATAGTTATCATTGTTGGAGCAGTAGTAGTGCTACGAGTAGTAGTTGTAGTTGTAGTGTAGTTATAGCTGCAACAGCAGTAGTAGTAGAGAAGATAGTAGTAGAAGTAGTAGTAGCAGTAGTTGTAGTAGGAGAAGCAGTAGTAGTAGTAGAAATTGCCGCAGCAGTAGTAGTACTAGTAGTAGCAACAATAGTAGCAGATGTACAAGTAGTAGTAATAATAGAAGTAGTAGAAGTAGAAGTAGTAGTAGTGGTAGTATAGAAGTAGAAGTAGTAGTAGTAGTAGTAGTCGTCATTGTAGTAGTAGTGGTAATTAGACTAGTAGTAGTAGTTGTTGTGGTAATAGCGGTAGTAGCAGTAGTAGATGTATAAGTAGTAGTAGTTGTAGAAGTAGCAGCAAAATTATTAGTAGTAGTTAGCATAGTAGTAGTAGTAGTAAGAGCAGTTGTAGTAGTAGTAGTTGTTGTTGTTGTAATCGTCATGGTGGCAATAGTAGTAATAATAGTAGTAGTAGTAACAGCAGTAGTAGTAGTTGTAGTAGCAGAAGTGGTAACAATAATAGGAGAAGTACTAGTAGCTATAGTTTTATTAGTAGTAGAGGTAGTAGTAGCAGCATTTGTACAAGTGGTGGTGGTAGTAGTAGTAGTTGTTGTTGTAAATATGGTAGTAGTAGTGGTGGTGGTTGTAGTGGCAAGAGGGGGTGGAGGAGGAGGAGGAGAAGTAGTAGTTGTACCACTATTTGTATTGGTAGTAGTGGTAGTGGTGTTGGTGGTAGTAGTAGTAGTATAAGAAGTAATAGTATTAGTGGTAGATGTAGTAGTAGTTGCTGTGGCAGTAGTAGTAGTAATAGTAGGAGTAGTAGTAGCACTTGTTGTACTAGTAGTAGTAGAAGTAATGTTTGGAGCAGTAGTATTAGTACGACTAGTACTAGTAGTAGTAATCATAGTATGAGCAGTAGTAGCAGTTGGAGTAGTTGTAATAGTAGTAATAATAGCGTTAGTAGTAGTAGTAGTAGTAGTAGTAGTAGTAGTAGTAGTAGCAGTAGTAGTAGTATTAGTGGCAGTAGTAGTAGTAGTCATAGTAGAGGTAGTAATGGTAGTAGTAGTAGCTGTAGTAGAGTAGTAATAGGACTAGTAATAGTTGTAGCAGTAGCAGCGGTAGTAGTCATTGTAGTAGTAGTAGTCATGGAAGTAGTAGTTATAGTAGTAGTAGTAGTAGTTGTTGTAGTGGTAGTATTAGTAGTAGTAATAGAAGTCGTTGTTGGAGTAGTAGTAGTGCTAGTAGTAGTAGTTATAGTAGTGGTAGTAGTAGCGATATTAGTACTAGTAGTGGTAGTAGTGGTAATAGTTGCAGCATTAGTAGTAGTTGTAGTAGTAGTATTAGCAGTAGTCGTAGTAGTAGGAGTAGGAATAATAGGAGTAGTAGTAGTAGAAGAAGCAACAGTTGCAGTTGTAGTAGTGGTGTAGATGTAGCGTAGTTGTAGTTGCGGTAGCAGTTATTGTTGAGGTGTTAGTAGTAGTAGTAGTATCAACAGTAGTCGTAGCAGTTATAGTCGTAGTAGTAGCAGTAGTCATAGCAGTAGTAGCAGTTACAATAGTTACAGTAGTAGCAGTTACAATAGTTATAGTAGTAGTTGTTGTTATAGTAGTGGTGTAGCAGCAGTAGCAGTAGTAACAGTGGTAGCGGTTGTGGTAGTAGCGGTAATAGCAGTAGTTGTAGTAGTAGTAATTGTCAAAATGGTAGCAATAGATGGAGTAGTAATTGTAGAAGTAGTAGTAGCAGCAGTAGCAGTAGCAATAGTAGTAGTTGTTGTAATAGTAGCAGTAGTTGTAGAAATAGTAGTAGTAGTAATAGTAGTAGTTGTAGTAGTAGGAGTAGTGGTAGTAGAAGTAGAAGTAGTTGTAGTAGCAGTAGTGATAGTAGTAGTAGTAGTAGTATTTGTAGTAATAGTAGGTATAGTAGTAGTCATAGAAGTAGTTGTAGTAGTAGTAGTAGTGGCAGGAACATAGTAGGAGTAGTAGTAGTAGAAGTAGTAGTAGCTGGAGTCGTAGTAGTAGTAGTTCTAGTAACAGTAGTTGCAGCAGCAATGGTAGTAATTGTAGCTATAGTAGAGTATTAGTAGTAACATAAGTTGTAGGGGTAGTAGTTTTAATCGCAGCAGTAGTAGTAGATGTATTAGTTGTAGTTATTGTTATAGTAGCAGTAGTAGTAATAATAATAGTTGAAGTAGTAATAGTCGTAGTAGTAGTAGGAGTAGTAGTAGTAGCAATGGCACCAGTGGTGGTAGTAGTAGTAGTTGTAGTTGTTGTTGTTGTTGTAGTAGTAGTAGTACCAATAGCAGTAGTAGTAGTAGCAGCTGCAGCATAGTAGTTGTAGCAGCAGTTGTAGTACTAGTTGTAGTAGCCGTAGCAGCAGTTGTGCTGGTAGTAGTATTTTTTGCGGTAGTTGTAGTAGTTGCTGCAGTAGTGGTAATAGTAGTAGTTGAAGAAGAAGAAGTAGTAGTAGTAGTTGTTGTTGTTGTAATAGTAGTAGTAACAGGATTTGTTGTAGTAGTAGTTGGTGTAATAGTAATTGTAGCAATAGAAGTAGTAACAGTAATAGTAGAAGTATTAGTATTAGGAATAATAGTAGTAGTAGGAGCAGCAATAGTAGTAGCAACATTAGTAGTAGAGGCAACAACAGTAGTAGCAGCAGTAATAGTATTAGTAGTCGAAGTAGTAGTAGTAGTAGTTGTTGTTGTTGTTGTTGTAGTAGTAGTAGCAATAACCGTAGTAATTGTAGTAGTAGTAGCAGTACTAATAGTAGCAGTAGTGGTAGTAGTAGTATTATTTGTAGTAGTAGTAGTAGTAGTAGTAATAGCCGTAATAGGAGTAGTAGTTGAAATAGCACCAGTAACAGTAGTAGCATTAGTTTTTGTAGTAGGACTGGTGGTGGTAGCAGTAGTAGCAACAGTAGCAGCAGTACTAATAACGGTAGTTGTACTAGTGGTAGTAGCCATAGTAGTAGTAGGAGAAGTAGTAGTAGTACCAGCATATGCAACAGCAGTAGTAGCAGTTGTAGCAATAGGAGAATAAGTAGGTATAGTAGTTGCAGAGGTACGCATTGTAGTAGTAGGAGAAGTAGAAGCAATATTAAATGTTGCAGTAGTGGTACTAGTATTAACTGTAGTGGTAATAGTAGTAATAGTAGTAGCAGCAACTGTAGCAATAGAAGTAGAAGTAGTATAGGTAGAGAAAATAGTAGTAGTAGTAATAGTAGTAGTAGTAGAAGAAGTATTAGTAGCAATAGTAACAATAGTAGTGGAATTGTAGAGCAGTAGTACAATGATAGTAGTAGCAGTAGTAGTAGTAGAAGTAGCAGTAGAAGTAGTAGTGGTAGTAGTGCTAGTAAGAGTAATAGTAGTAGTAGTAGCAGTAGTCGTATAGTAGTAGTAGCAATAGCTGCTGCAATTGCATTAGTAATAGCCATAGTAGTAGTAGTAGTAGTGATAGTAGTAGTTGTAGCAGCAGCAGTAGTTGCAGTAGTAATAGTAGAATTTGTGCCAGTTGCAATAGTACTAGTAGCAGTAGCAATTGTAGTAGTTCGAGAAGTAGTAGCCTAGTAGTAGCATCAATAGCAGCAGTAGCAGTACTAGTTGTAGTAGTAGTAAATGTAGCAGCAGTGGTAGTAGCAGTAGTTGGAGAAATAGCAGCAATATTAGTTGTTCTAGTTTTAATTGTACTAGTAGTAGTAGCAGTGGTAGAAGTAGTAGTAGTTTTCGTAATAATAGCCGTAGTCGTTGCAGTGATAGTTGTAGTAGCAGTTGTTACCGACGTTGTAGTAGTAGAAGTAGCAGTAGTAATAGCAGTCATAGTTGTACTTGCAAAAGTAGTTGTACTAGTAGTAGAAGTAGTATTAATAGTGACACTAGTAGTAGCAGCAGTAGTATTGCTAGGAGTAGCAGTAGTTGTAGTAACGGAAGTAGTAGTAGTAGCAGTAGTAGAAGTAGTAGTAGTAGCAGTAATATAGTAGTAGTATTGATAGTAGCAGAAGTGGTATTAGCGGTAGTAGCATTAATAGTAGAACAAGTAGTAGCAGTAGCAACAGTAGTAGTAGCAGGAGTAGTAGCGGTAGCAGTAGTAGTTGCAGCAGTAGCTGTAGTAGTTGCAGTAGTAGAAGTAGCAGTTGAAGCAACAGTAGTAGTAGTAGTAGCAGTAGTAGTTGAAGCAGTTGCAGTACTAAGAGTAGTAGTTCTAGTAGTTGTAATAGTGGTAGTAGTAGTCGTTGTTGTTATTATACTAATAGTACTTGTTTTAGTAGTAGCAGTAGTGGCAATAGTAGTAACAAAAGTAGTAGCAGCGGCAATAGTAGTAGCAGTCGTTATAGCAATAGTTGTAGTTGTAGTACTAGTAGAAGTAAAAGCAATTGGAGTAGTATCATTTGCAGCAGCGGCGGCAGGAGCAATAGTAGTGGTAGTACTAGTTCTAGTAGTATTAGTAGTACTAGTAGCAGCAGTAGTAGTAGTAGTTATAGTAGCATTCGTAGTAGTAGTAATAGTAGTTGTTGTAGTAGCCGTATTAGTAGCTGCAGGAGCAACAGTAGTAGTAATAGTGGCAATAGGAGTAGTAGTTGTAGTAGTAGATGAAATAGCAGTAGATATAGGAGTAGGAGTAGTAGTTGTGGCAAAGTAATAGTCGTAATAGCAGTAGCAGCAACAGCAGTAGTAGAAATAGTAGCAGTAGTAGTAGTAGCCATAGTAATAGTAGTGGAAGTAGTAGTAGGAGTAAGAGTAGTAATATTTGTATTAGTAGAAATAGTAGTGGAAGGAGTAGTAGGAGTATTACTCATTGTACTAGTAGCAGTAGCAGCAGCAATTATAGTATAGTAGTTGTAGTACTGGCTATTGTAGTAGTAGCAATAGTAGTAGTACGAGTCGTAGTAGTAGTAATTGTAAAAGTACTAGTAGGAGTAGCAGTAGTTACGGCAGCAGCAGCAATAGTAGTAGTCACAGGAGTAGTAGTAGTAGTTGCAGTAGCAGTAGTTGTAGTAGTAGCAGTAGTAGTTATAGCGGTAGTAGTTGTCAGAGAGGCTATTGTAGTAGTAGTAGTAATAGTATAAGTAGTAGTAGTAGGAGAAGTAGTTGTTATAGGAGAAGTACTAGTAGTGGTTGAAGTTGCAGTCGCAGTATTAGTAGTAGTAGTAGTATCAGTTGTAGTTATTGTTGTAGTAGTAGCAGTCATAGTAATTACAGTAGTAGCTAAAGCAGCAACTGTAGGAGCAGCTGAAGTAGAAGTTCTAGCCATAGTCGTAGTAGCAGTAGTGGCAGTAGTAGCAGCAGTAGTTGTAATAGTAATATACACAACAATAGTTGTAGTAGCATTCGTAGTAGTAGTCGTAGTAGTAGTAATAGAAATGGTAGCAATATTAGTAGTAGTAGTATTAGTAGTTGCAAAAGTAGTAGCATTAGCACTAGTAGTTGTAGTAGCAGAATTAGTTGCAGTAGTAATTACAGTAGTAGCACTAGTAGGAGAAGTAGTAGGAGTAGCAAAAACAACAACAGAAGTAGTAGTAGGAGGAGGAGGAGAAGGAGTAGTAGAAGCCTAACTAGAAATGGCAGTAGTAATCCTAGTAGTAGTAGCAGTAGCAGCAGCAATAACAACAACAGTTGTAGTACTAGTAGCAGCAACAACAACAGTTGTAGTATTAGTAGCAGTAGCAGCAACAGCGGTAGTACTAGTAGCAGCAGCAGCAACAGCGGTAGTACTAGTAGTAGCAGCAGCAAGAGTTGTAGTACTAGTAGTACTCGGAGAAGTAGTAGTAGTAGTAGTAGCAACAGCTGTAGTAGTTGTAGTAGTTGAAGCAGCTGTAGTAGTAGAAACAGACACGTAGTAGTAGTAGTAGGAGGAGGAGTAGTAGTAGTAGTAGCTGTAGTAGTACCAGAAGTAGTTGTAGTTGTTGTAGTAGCAGTAGTAGTGGTAGAAGAAGTACTAGCAGCAGCAATTGTAGTATTTGTAGTAGTTGGAGTTGGAGTTGTTGTTGTTGTAGTGGTTGTGGTAGTCATAGTAGTAGTAGTAGCACAAGTGGTAATAATATTAGTAGCGGTCGTAGTAGTAGTACTAGTAGTAGTAGCAGTAGTAGCAGTAGTAGTAGTAGTAGTAGTAGTAGTAGTAGTAATAGCAATAGTAGAAGCAGTAATAGTTGGCATACTAGTTGTAGTATTAGAAATAGTGTTAGTAGTAGTAGTAGAAGGAGGAGGACTAGTAGTTGCTGTAGGAGTAGTAGTAGTTGTTGTTGTTGTAGTAGTAGCTGTTGTTGTAGTAGTAGTAGTAGCAGTGGTAGTAGTAGCAGTTGTAGTTGTAGTAGTAGTAGTTGTAGTAGTACTCATTCTAGTAGCTGTAGTCATAGCAGTAGGAGTAGTAGTATTAGTAGCAGCAGCAGTAGTAGTAGTAGTAGTATTAGTCACCGAAGTAGTAGCAGTGGTAGTAGTAGTTGTTGAACTAATGGTACTAGGAGTAATAGTACTAGTAGTAGTAGTAGTAGTGGTAGAAGTTCTAATGGTAGTTGTAGTAGTACTAATGTTAGTAGTAGTTGAAGTAGTATTTGTGAAAGTTGGAGTTGGAGCAACAACAGCAGCATTAGTAGTAGGAGTTATAGAAGTAAAAATTGTAGCAATAGTAGTAAGTAGTAGTTGGAAGAGTAGATGTAGTAGTAGTAGGAGTTTTAGGAGTAGTAGTAGTAGTTGCAATAGTAGGCGTAGAAGTTGGACTAGGAGTATTAGTAGTATTGGCAAGAGCAGGAGTCGGAGTAGTAGTAGTAGTAGTTGTCGTAGTAGTAGTATTAGTAGCAGTGGTAAGGGTAGGAGTGGGAGTAAGAGTAATTGGAGCAATGGTAGTAGTAGTAGTAGTAGTAGTAGAAGTAGTAGTAGCAATAGGAGTTGGAGAAGGAGTAGTAGTAGTTGTACTAGTTATAGAAGTAGTAGTAGAAGTAGCAGCTGCAATAGTAATAGTTGTGGTAGTAGTAGTAGTAGCAATAGTAGTAGTATTGGTAATAGTAGTAACAGTAGTTATAATAGTAGCAGTAGAAGTAGTAGTGGTTACAATAGTAGAAGTAGTAGCAGTAGTAGTAGGAGTACTAGTTGTTGTAGTTGTTGTAGAAGTTGTAGTTGTTGTAAGAGTAGAAGGGGTAGGAGCTGGTGTAGAAGTGGCAGTATGAGTTGTAGTAGTTGTAGTACAAGTAGGAGTTGTAGTAGTAGCAGTAGTCGGAGTAGGAGTAGTAGTAGGAGGAGGAGGAGGAGAAGGAGGAGGTGGAAGAATAGTAGTAGTAGTAGTAGTAGGAGTAGGAGTAGGAGTGGTAATAAGAGTGGTAGTAGTAGTAGTAGTTGTAGTTGTTTGAGTGGTTGTAAAGCAGTAGTTGGAGTAGTAGGACTAGTAGGCACAGTACCAACAGCAGCAGCAATAGTAGTAGCAGTAGCAACAGTAGTGGTCGTTGTTGTAGTAGGAGTAGTAGTAATAATACTAGTTATAGTAGTAGTGGCAGTAGCAGCAGTAGTAGCAGTTGTAGTAGCAATAGTAGTAGTAGTAGAAATAGTTGTAGTAGTAGTAGTAGTTGCAGCTAAAGTCGCACTAGTAGTAGTAGAAGTAGTAGCATTTGGTATAGTTATTGGAGTAGGAGTTGGAGTTGGAGTAGCCCTTGTAGAAGCAGTAGTAGTACTAGTAGTATTTATCACCATAGTAGTAGTAATAGCAGTAGTAGCTATAGTAGTTATAGCCGTAGTAATGGTAATAGTTGTAATAGTTGTAGTAGTAGTAGCAGTAGTAGTAGTAATAGTAGTAGTAGTACGAGTCGTAGGAGAAGTAGTAGTATTGGAGGTAGTATCGGTAGAACTAGTAGCAGTAGTAGCCGTAGCAGTAGTAGTAGGAGGAGGAGTAGTAGTAGTAGTAAACATTGTAGTTGTAGTAGCAGTAAGAGCAGTAGCAGAAGTAGTAGTTCTAGTAGAAGTAGTAGTTGTTGTAGTAATAGTAAGCGTAGTAGTAGTAGTAGCAGTAATAGGAGTAGTAGCAATTCTAGTAGCAGAAGTAATAGTAGGTGTAGTTTTAGGAGTAGTTGTTGGTGCACGAGTAGTAGTAGTAGCAGTAGCACTACTACTACTAGTAGTAGTTGCACTAGTAGTAGTAGTAGGAGGCGGAGGTGGAGTAGTAGTAGCAGTTGTAGCAGTAGCAACAATGGTAGTAGTAGCAATAGAAGTATCAGTAGTAGCAGCAGCAGAAGCACTAGTAGCAGTAGTACTAGTACTAGTAGTAGTTGTAAAAGTAGTTGTAACAGTAGTTGTAGTACTAGTAGTACAAATAGTAGTAGTAGTAGTAGTACTACTAGTAGTAGTAGTAGTTGAAGTAGTAGTAGGAGTTGGTGTAGGAGTTGGGGTAGTTGTAGGAGCTGTAGTAGTACTAATAGTCGTAGTAGAAGTAGTAGTAGTAGTAGTAATCGGAGTAGTAGGAGTAGCAATAGAAGTAGCTAAGCAGTAGTAGGAAAAGAAGTAGACGTAGTTGCAGTAGTGGCAGTAGCCGTAGTGGTAGTAGCAGTAGTGATCGTAGCAGTAGTGGCAATAGCAATAGCGGCAGTAGCAGTAGTGGTAGTAGCAGTAGTAGTAGCAGTAGCAGTAGTAGCAGTAGTTGGAGTAGTAGTAGTAGTATTAGTAGCAATAGTAGCCATAGTAGTAGGAGTAGTAGTAGCAGTCAAAGTAATTATTGTAGCAGTAGTAGTAGTAGTAGTAGTAGCAAGAACAACAGTAGTAGTAGTAGTTGTAGTGCTAGTACTAGTAGTAGCAATAGTAGTAGGAGCAGATGCAGTAGCAGCAACAGTAGTAGTAGTAGTAGTAGAAATAGTAGTAGTAGTAGCAGTCGTAGTAGTAGCAGAAGTTGTGGCAGTCATAGTAGTTGAAGTAGAAGTAGTGGTAGTAGTAGTAGTCGTCGTAGTTGTAGTAGTGATAGTAGTAGTAGTGGTCGTAGTAGTTGTAGTAGTGATAGTAGTAGTAGTAGTACTACTAGTAGTAGTAGAAGTAGCAGCACTAGTATTAGCTGGAGTAGCAGTAGTTGTAGTAACAGAAGTGGTCACAATGGTAATAGTAGTAGGAAATGGAGTAGTACTAGCAGTAGTAGTAACAGATGTAGTCGCAGTAGTAATAGTAGTAGGAAAGTAGTAGTAGTAGTAGTAGTAGCACTAGTAGCTAAAAATCTAGTAGTAGCAGTAGTAGCAGCAATGGCAGTAGTAGAGGTAGCATTGCAACTACTGCTGCTGCTACTGCTACTATTAAAGCTAACACTACTACTACTGCAACTACAACTGCTACTTCTACTACTACTACTCCTCCTACAAATACTAATGCTACAGCAGCTTCAACCATTGCTGCTACAATTACAACAATTACTACTAGTACTACTACTCCTACTCTTACTACTACTACTACTGCTACTACTGCTACTACGCCCACTACTGCTACTACTGCTACACCTACTGCTACTACTACAGCTAATACTACTGCTACTGCTACTGCTCCTAATACTCCGACTGCTACTATTGCTACTGTAACTGCCACCACTACTGCTACTGCAACTATAAGAACTATTACAACAACTACTACTAGTACTGGTACTTCTGCTCCTACTATGACTACTACTACTACTGCCACTACCACTACTACTGCTACTATAGCTAATATTACTACTATAGCTAATACTACTTCTACTGTTACTACAACTGCTACTACTACACCTACTGCTACTATTGCTACCGCAACTACCGCCACTACTACTACTTCTACTATTGCAACAATTGCAACAACTACTACTAGTACTATGACTACTACTGCCACTGCTACTCCTACTACTGCTACTACTACTACAAATACTACTAGCCCAATTACTGTTGCTCTTGCTAATACAAATACTACCACTAATACTAACACTCCTACTACTATTGCTAGTACTACTACTAATACTACAACTGCTACTACTGCTACTGATACTACTCCTGCTCCTGCTACATCTGATGCTTCTATTACTACTGCAACTACTACTACTGTTGCTACTGCTACTACTACTGCAACCACTACTGCTACTGCTTATACCACCATAACTACTGCTATAACTACTGCTACTACTACTACAGCTACAATACTATTACAACAACTACTACTACTACAACTTCCACCCCTACTACCACTACTACTACTACTACTCCTACCACAACTCCTACCACTCTTACCACCACCACTACTACGATTAGTATACTCTTGCTGCTACTATAATTGCTGCTACTCTTACTACAACTACTACTACTACTAGTACAACTACTGCTACTGCTACAACAACAACAACTGCTGCTGCTACAACTACTACAATTGCGACCACTACAACTGCTACTAATAATGCTACTACTGCTGCTACAACTACTGTTTCGGCTTCAGATACAACTACGTGCACAGCTCCCAATACTGCTACTACTAATACCACTGCTACTACTATTACTACTGCTAATGCTACTACTAATGCTACTATCACCACTACTGCTGCTGCTACTACAACTGCTGCAACTACTACTGCAACTACAACTACTATAGCTAATACTACATCTACTGCTACTACAACTGCTACTGCCACTACTACTACTACTCCAACTGCTACTATTTCCACTGCAACTACAGCCACAACTGCTACTCCTACTATTGTAACTACTACTACTAGTACTAGAACTGCTCCTCCAACTACTACTACTACTACTATTACTACTCCTAATGCTATTACAACTGCTGCAGCTACCACTAATCAAATAACTGCTGCAGCTACAACTAGTCAAATAACTGCTGCTATCGCTAATACAAATACTAGTACCACTACTACTACTGCTGCTGCTACTGTTACTACTACTATAACTGCTACTACTGCTACTGCTACTATTACTGCTCCTAGTACTTCTGCCGTTACTACTACTACTGCTACTACTGCTACTGTTGCTACTGCTTCTACTACTGCAACTACTACTGCTACTGCTAATACCACTACAAGTACTGCTACAACTACTTCTACTATTACAACAACTACAACACTATTATCACTACTACTATGATAAGTATTGCTATTGTTGCTACAACTGCTATTACTATTACAAAAACTACGACTCCTACCACTACTACTACTATTACTACTACTACTACTCCTACAATTATTGCTACTACGACAACTGCTTTTACTATTACTGCAACTACCACTACTACTACTACTACTATTGGTACAACTTCTACTGCTACAACAACTGCTAATACTGCTACAACAACTACTATTATTGCTACTACTACAACGGCTACTACTACTGCTACTACTGCTAATACTACTTCTACTAATAATGCTTCTACTTCTCTAACTACTACTGGTACAGCTACTAATACCGCTACCACTAATAGCACTGCTACTACAACTACTAGAACTGCTATTGCTACTAGTAGTGCAGCCACAACTAATGCAACAACTACTACTACTGTTAATTCCACTTCTACTGTGACTACGATTGCTATTGCCACTACTACTACTACTCAAATTGCTACTATTGCTACTGCAACTACTGCCGCTACTACTACGGCTACTACTGCTACTATTACAACAACTACTACTAACAATTGTCCTACTACTCCTACTACTACTACTACAACAACTACTACTACTACTATTACTACTACAACAATAACAACAACAACAACAACTACTACTACTAATACTATTAGTACTGCTGCTACTACTAATAGTACTATTACTACTATTCCTACTACTATTACTACCACCACAACAACAACAACAACTACTACTACTACTGTTACTGCTACCACAACCACTACAACTACTACTACTATTACTACTAATAATACTACTAGTCCTACAACTGCTATCAATGCAAATATTAGTATTATTACTACTGCTACTACCATTACTCCTACCACTAATACTATTATTGTTGCTACTACTGTTGCTTCAACAACTATTACTGCTATTTCTATTACCATTGCTACTACTACTACTGCTTCAACTACTCCTACTGCAACTATTCCTACTAATACTATGACTACTATTACTAATGTTGCTACTGCTGCTAATACTAATGATACTACTATTGCTACTGCTACTAATACAACAACAACAACAACTACTACTACTACTCCTCCTATTACTACTCCTACTACTACAACTACTATTACAATAACAACTACTACTACTACAATCACTACTACTACTACTACTACTGCTACTAGTACTACTACTGCTAGTACTACTACTTCTGCTACTCGTACTACTACAACTACTACTACTACCAAAACTACTGCTACTACTACTACTACTACTATTACTATTACTTCAACTACTACCACTACTACTAATAATACTATTGCTGCTACTACTATTACTTGTGCTACTACTACTATAGTTACTACTGCTACTTCTGCTGCTACCACTATGACTTCTACTACTAACTTTACAACTACTACTCTTACTACTACTACTACTACTATGACTTCTACATCTACTACTACTATTACTATTATTATTACTATTACTAGTACTACTACTACTACGACAACTACTACTTGAACTACCACAACTACTCATACAACTACAACAGCTACTCCTACTACTACAACTACTACATCACTTCTCCTACTGCTACTACTACTACTACTATCAATACTATAGCTACAACAACAACTACTACTACTGCCACTAGTACTCCAACTATTGGTACTGCTATTACTACTACTACTACTGTCACTACTACTACTTCTATTACTACTACCCCTACTCCAACTCTTACTCCTACTACAACTCCTACTACAACTTCTGCTGATATTACTACTACAACTTCTACTACTCTGGCTGCTACAGTGACAACTACGGTTGCAACTACTTCTACAACTAGTATTCCTATTCCTAGTACTGCTTCAACTACTACTACTCCTGCTTCTACTACTAGTATGACTACTTCTACTACTACTACTACGACTACGACTACTACTGCTACTACAACTACTATTCCCACTACAACTTCTACTAATAGTACTACTACAACAACTACTACTACTACATCTGTTGCTAGTACTACTACTACTAGGACTACTACTCCTGCTGCTATAGCTACTACTACTATTGCAAAAACATCTACTACTACTACTCCTATTCCACAAACTAATACTACTACTACTACTAAGGCTACTACTACTACTACTAAGGCTACTCCTACTACTAGTACAATGACTACTTTTACTTATTTTACTACCACTACTCCAACGATTACGACTACTATTGCTACTACGATAATTACTACTACAACTACTACTACTGCAACTGCTACTACTACTACTACCACTACTACAACAACTACAACTACTACCAGTACTACTTCAGCAACTACACTATGACTACAATTACTACTACCGCTACTCCTGCTACTACTACTATTAATACTACTACTACTACTTCTACTACAACTAATACTGCTCCTACTACAAATGGTACTACTACGACAACAACAGCTACTTCTGTTGCTACTACTACAACTATTACTGCTACTGCAACTGTGACTACTACAACTACTACTAGTGGTACTACTATTTCTACGACCACTACTACAACCACCACTACTACTATTACAACAACAACTACTACTCCTATTTCTTCTACAACAATTGTTACAACTCTCTACGTTAACTTGTAAGTGTCTACTACACTCTGATACTGCTATGTTGAGAGTAGGAAGGGAGGGAACTAACTGAACTACTTACTACGGACTACTAACTACTATAAAATACTCTGACTACTACAACTATTATACTATTAACAGGGGAAGGGCAACCGCTAATACTACGAACTACTTCAACTCTACTACTACTATTCTTCTTCGTAACAACAACTACTTACTTGGCGTGGCTGGACTGGGCGGGCTATTGCTAAACTACTATAATGCTACAACTAACTAGGCTACTACTAGGAACTACTACTCTTAATACTACTACTACTACTACAACCTCTGCTACTGCTACTATAGGTCCTACTACACTAGTACTACTGCTACTGCTACGCCAACTCCTACTTATACTACTATTACTACTACTAATTCTACAACAACAACTACTACTACTAATACTACTACTATGACTACTGCAAATACAACAACAATAACATTGACTATGACTACTACTACTATGCTATTGATGCTGCTATTATTACAACTACCTCTACTATTACTAGTACTAGCACTAGTACTACTACTAGTACTATGCTACTGATGCTACTATTACTACAAATACTACTACTATTACCAGTAGTACTACTACCACTACTACTACTACTACTTTTACTACTACTATTAGTACTATAACTACTGCTACTATTACTACCACTACTACTACTACTACTACTACTACAACCACTACTACTACTACAACCACTACTACTACTAATACTATTGCTCCTATAACTACTATTATTTCTAATACCACTATTATTACTACTACTGCTACTACTACTACTACTACTACTAGTACTAATACACCTACTACTACTAGTATTGCTACTACAGCTACAATAATAACAACTACTACTATTCCTACTACAACTTCTACTAATATTACCACTACAACTACTACTACTCCTGCTACTACAGGTACTACTACTTTGCGACTACTTCTACAACTACTATTCCTATTCTTTCTACTAATACTACTACTACTACAATTAGTACTACTACGACTACTGCTGCTGCTACTACTACTGCTTCTAGCACTACTTCTTCTACTACAACTCTTTCTGCTACTACTACTCTGACCGTTTCTACTACTACTACTACTACTTCTCCTGCTACTACAACTGCTATTCCTACTACAACTTCTGCTAATAATACTACTAAAACAACTACTATTTCTACATCTACTTCTACTACCACTACTACTACTGTTTCAAAAATATTTACTACTACTACTCCTATTCCTACTACTAATACTACTACTACTACTACAAAGGATACTACTACTACAACTACAATGACTACTACTACTAATTTTACTACTACTACTCCAACTATTATTACTAATATGACTACTACTACTACTACAAAGGCTACTACTACTACAACTACAATGACTACTACTACTACTCCAACTATTATTACTAATATGACTACTACTACTACAAAGGCTACTACTACTACAACTACAATGACTACTACTACTACTCCAACTATTATTACTAATATGACTACTACTACTGCTGCTGCTACTACAACAACTACTACCACAACTACTACTATTGCAACTGCTACTACTACTACTACTGCAACTATGATAACAACTACTACTAATACCTCGACTACTACAACCACTGCTTCTGCAACTACATTAATACTACAATTACTACTACTGCAACTCCAGCTACTTCTACTACTAGTACTACTACTACTATGTTGACAATGATGATGACAATTGTTACTATAACAACAACAACTAGTATTACTACTACTGCTGCTACTACAACTGCTACTACTAGCACGACTACTACTACCACTACAATGGTGACTACTGCCACTACTGCTCCTACAATTGCTACTACTACCACTACTACTACTACTACAACGTTGACTACTGCTACTACTACTACTACTGTTAATATTGCTACTACTACTATATCTCCTTTTGCTTTGACTACCACTCCTACTACTACTACTGCTACTGTTACTACTACTTCTACTACTACTACTACTACTACTATAACTACTTTCGCTACTACTACTACTCCTACTGCCACAACTGCTACTCCTACTTCTACTACTACTACTCCCACTACTACTACTACTACTAGTACAATTACAACTACTACAAAAATGTCTACTACTACTACCACTACTATTCCAATAACTACTACCACTACTATTGTTTCTACTGATACTTCTACTTCTACTACTATAGCTACCGCGTCTACTCGTACAATTACTACTACTGCTGCTACTGTTACAAGTAGTAGTACTAGTACTAGTACTACTACTACTACTTGTACTACTACTATTGCTACTTCGACCACTACTACTGCTACTACTACTACTGCAACTCCTACTACTACTAGTACTTCAACTACCGCTACAGTTTCTACTAGTACTACTACTACTACTACTGCAACTACTGTTGCTACTTCTAGTACTACTACTTCTACGAGTGCTACTACTACTACTACTACAATAACTACTACTACTATTACTCCTACTACTACTACTACAACTCCAACTTCTACTACTACTACATCTCTTGCTACTATTACTAATACTATTATAGCTACTACAACTATGACGTCTACAACTACTACTATGGTTATAACCACAACTAGTACTAGTACTACTGCTACTACGACTACTACAACTACTACTATCGCTACTATGAATACTACGACTTCTTCTTTTTCTTCTTCTACTACTACTACAACAACTACTACTACTATTGCACTACGATAACAACAACAACTATTACTACTACAACTACTACTTCTACTACTACTACTACAGCTACTGCTTCTTCTTCTACTACTACTGCTACTACTACTACAACTACTACTTGTACTACAACTACTACGGCTACTACTGCTACTTTTACTACAAGTACAACAACAACTACTACTTCTACTACTACTACTACTACTACTACTATGGCTAGTAGAACTATTTCCATGGCGTGTAATGTCACTACTTCTCCTTATGCTACCATTACTACTACTGCTCCTTATGCTACCATTACTACTACTCCTTCAACTACTACTATTACCACCACTAGTTACACTACTTCTACTACTGCTTCTACGATTACTACTGCTACTAGTCCTACTCATAATACTACTACTTCTATTATAACAACTTCTAGTGCTTCGCCTACACCAACTATTGCTACCACAACTACAATTGCTAGTACTATTGCTAATGCTACTAGTATAACTAGTTCTACTACTACCACTGCAACTATTGCTTTGACTATCACTTCTACTACTACTACTACTATCGTGACAACTGCTACCACTACTACTACAAATATAACACTAAAACTACTACAACTTCTGCTACTTCTACTACTACTACTACTGCTATCACCACCACCACTACTTCTACTACTGCTGTTGCTACTATACTGCTATAAATACTACTCTACTTCGCCTTCTACTACTACCACTACTATTACTACTGCTATTACTGCTACCACCACGACAGCTACTACTGCTACTATAGCGACTAATACAACTATTGCTACTACTGCTTCCACAACAACTATTACTACTACTTCTACTACTTCTGCTACTGTCGTTACAATAACAACTACTACTACAACTACTGCAACCACAACTGCCAATACCCAAACAACTACTACTACAACAATAATAACTACTACTACTACTATCACCACCACCACCACTACTGCTGCAGCTGCTATTGTTGTTGCTGCTCCTCCTACTACTACTACTACTACCACAACAACAACTACTATTACCACTACTAGTACTAGAACTACTATTACCATTTCTACTATTACTACTACTACTACTGCTGCTGCTGTTACTGCTATTACTGCTACTACTACTCCTACTTCAACTACTACTGCTACTACTACTACTACTGCACTTCTACAACTAACGCAACAACAACTGTCACTGCTTATACTACTACTACCACTACTACTACTACTACTACTGCTGCTAATACTACTCCTACTACTACTATTACTATTATTACTACTACTACTACTTTTACTACTACTACTATTAGTGCTATAACTACCGCTACTATTACTACTACTACTACTACTACTACTGCTGCTACTACCACAACGGCTGCTACTACTACTAGAACTACTTTTAGTACTACTAGTACTACTACTACCATGATTGCTTGTACTACTACTGCTACGATTATTTCTCCTACTATTACTACTACTGCTACTACTACTAGTACTACTATTAATCTCCTACTATTACTACCATTGCCACTACTACTTCAACTACTACAACTACTACTACTACTACAACTGCTACAACTAATGCAACAACTATTGCAACTGCTGATACTACTGCTGCTGTTGCTATTACTACTAATACGACTATAGCTACACCTACTCCAACTCCTACCGCTACCACTACTCCTACCCCAATTCGTACTACTACTATTACTATTACAATAATGAGAAAAACAATAAGTACTACTACTAGCACAACTACTAATAACATTACTACTAGTATTACTATTAGTACTACTACTTCTAGTACCACTAATCCAAGTACTACTACTCCTACTACTACTCCTACTCCAACTCCTACAATTACTACTACTACTACCACCACCACCACTACTGCTACTCCTACTACTACTAACAATACTACTGCTACTGCTACAGCTACTACTACTACGACAACTACTACTAATACTACAAGTACTATAGCTACCACAATTGCTATTACTACTACTACTACTACAACTACATTAACTACAGCTACTGCTACTACAACTTTTCTCCTACAACCACAACTACTGCTGTCACTACTGCTACTACCAGTACCACTACTACTTCCACTTTTTACTATTACAATTACTGCTACTTCAACTACTTCTACTACTACTACTACCACTACAACTGCCACTACTACTATTTCTTCAACTACTAATACTACTCCTACTGCTACTACTGCAACCATGACTACAACTACTATAACTACTGCTAATACTGCAAGTATTGCTACTACTACTACTACTGCCCGAACTACTGCTACTACTTCCACTACTACTGCTACTACTACTGCTATTACTACTACTACTATTGCTACTGCTACTACTATTATCACAACTACTCTTGGTACTACTACTACTACTTTGGCTACTTCTATTACTACAGCTACTACTACTGCTACTCCTACTAATACTACTACTACTATTATTAGTACTTCTACAACCAGTATTACAACAACTACTATTATTGCAGTGGCTACTACTACTACTTCTATTGCTATTACTACAACTACTACTACTTCCACTACTATTACTACAACTACTGCTATGGCTGCGACCACTAAGGCTGCAATTATGGCTATTGTTGCCACTAATGCTACCACCGCTAAAACAACTTCAACGGCTACAACTACTACTACAACAACAACTACTACTGCTACTGTTTCAGCTGCTGCTACAGTTGCTACTACTACTACAACTACTAATACTACTATTATTGCTGCTGCTGCTACTTCTGCTATTGCTACTATTACCACTACTATTACCACTGCTACAACTGCTGCTACTGCTACTACTACTTCTGCAGCTACGGCTGCTACTACTACTACTAGTACTGCTACCACTACTACTACTACTGCTTCTGTTGCTACAATAACTACTACTACTACAATGACAACAATAACAATAGCAACAACTACTACTACTATGACAACAACAACAACAACAACTACTACTAATACTACTACTACAACAACTACAACTACAACTACTGTTTCAGCTGCTACTACTACTACAACTACTGCCACTACTAATACTACTACTATTGCTGCTGCTGCTACTTCTGCTACTGCTACTACTACCACTGCTATTACCACTACTACAACTGCTGCTACTGCTACTGCTACTACTACTTCTGCGGCGACGGCTGCTACTACTACTACTAGTACCGCTACCACTGCTACTACTACTGCTTCTGCTCCTACAACAACAACTACTACTACAATGACAACAATAACAACAACAACTACTACTACTACTACAACAACAACTACTTCTACTACTACTGCTACTTCTACTACTTGTACTACTATGACAACTGCTACTACTACTACCACTACAACTACTGCTGCTGGTACTACTACTATTACTACCACTAGTGCTATGTATACTACTACTTACTACTACTACTACTACTACTACTACTAATACTATTGCTACTACTGCTACTACTATTGCTACTACTGCTGCTACTACTATGGCTACTACTACAACAACTACTGCTACTACTACTATTACTACAACTACTACTCTTACTATAACTACCACAATTATGTCTACTATTACAACTACCGCAACTACTACTACTACACCTACTACTCCTACTTCCACTGCTGCAGCTACCACTACTACTATTATTAGTTCTCCTAGCAGTACTACTCCTGCTCCTACTACTATAGCTACTACTCCA
>RXID01001575.1:0-19482 GCA_005019695.1 Trichopus zeylanicus subsp. travancoricus | reverse complement strand
GGTAGTAGTAGTAGTAGAAGTAGTGGTAGTAGTAGTAGTAGAAGTAGTTGCAGGAGTAGTAGTAATAATAGTGGTAGTAGTAGCAGTAGTACTAGTAGTATTTGTAGTAGTAGTAAAAGTAGAAGTAGGAGTAGTTGAAGTAGCAGTACAAGTAGCAGAAAAAGTACTACTAGTAGTAGTAATAGTAGAAGTGGTAGTAGTAGTACTAGCATTAGTAGTAGTAGTAGTAGTAGTAGTAGTAGTAGTAGTAGTAGACATAGTAGGAGCCGTAGTAGTCATAGAAGTAGTAGAAGTAGCAGTAGTGGCATAGTAGTTGTTGCAGTAGTAGCAGCAGTTTAAGTAATAGTAGTAGCTGAAACAGTCGTCGCAGTAGTGGTAGTTGTAGTAGTAGTATAGGTAGGAGCAGTAGTGCTGGTAGTAGTCGTAGTAGAACCCATAGGAATAGTAGTAGTAGTAGTTGCAGCAACAACAGGTTCAGCAACAATGGTAGTAGTAGTAGTACTAGCAGTAGCAATAGTAGTAGTAATAGTTATTGCGGTAGTAGTTGAAGTTATAGTAGCAGCAACTGTAGTAGTAGCAGGAGTAGTAGTAGTAGTTGCAGTAGCAGTAGTAGTAGCAGTAGTGGAAGCAATTGTAGTGGTAGCAGAAGTGGTAGTAGTCGTAGTAGTAGTAGCTATAGTAGTTGCAGCTATAGTAGCATGAGCAACAACATTAGAAGTTGTAGTAGTAGTAGTAGTTGTAGTAGTAGTAGTTGTTGTTGTAGTAGTATTCATCGCCACAGTAGTAGTAGTCATAGTAGTAGTAGTAACAGTACAAGTAGTAGTAGTAGTAGAGATAGTAGGAGTAGTAGCAATAGTAGTAATAGTAGTAGTTTTAGTAGTAGAAGTCGCTGTAGTAGCAATAGTAGTAGTAATAGTTATTGTAGTCGTAGTTGTAGTAGTAGTAGTATTAGTAGCATAAGTATAGGTAGTGACAGTCTTAGTAGTAATAGTAGCAGGAGTAGTAGTAATAGAAGTAGTAGTAGCAGAGTACTAATCATAGTAGTACTAGTAACAGTAGTAGTAGCAGAGTACTAATCATAGTAGTTGTAGCGGTAGTAGTACTAATAGTAGCATTAGTAGTAGTGGTTACAGTTGTAGTAGTAGTAGTAGCAGTTGTAGCTATAGTATTAGGAGTAAAAATTGGAGTAGCGATAGTAGTAGTAGCAAAAGTAGTATTAGTAATTGTAGCTATAGTTGTAGTTCTAGAAGCCACCACAGTAGTAGTAGTAGTAATAATTGGTGTAGCAGTAGAAGTTATTATAGTGGTAGTATTGACATAAATTAAGGTTGGAATAGTAGTAGGAGTAGAGGTTGGAGTTGGAGTAGTAGTAATAGTAGTAGTAGTAGTAGTAGTAGTTGTACTTATACTAGTTGTTGGAGTAGTAGTAGTAGTAGTAATAGTAATAGTTGTTGTTGTTTCTATAGTAATAGTTGTAGTAGTAGTAGCAGAAGTAGTAGAAGTAGTGTAGGAGTAGCAGTAGTAGTTGTAGGCGTAGTAGTAGTAGCAGTAGGAGTAGTAGTAGTAGTAGCAGGTGTGGTACAAGTAGTATAAGTTGTAGTAGTAGCAGTAGTTGTAGATATTGAAGTAGTCGTAGTAGTAGTAGTGGTAGTTATACTGATAGTAGTAGTACTAGTAGTAGCAGCAAAAGTGGTGGAAGTTGTTGTAGTGGCAATAATAGTTGTTGTGGTCACAGTCGTAGTAGTAGTAGTAGAAGTGGTACCAATAGTAGCAGCAGTAGTTGTTGTAGTAGTGTTCGTCGTCAGAGTAGGAGTAGTAGTAGTAGTAGTCGTAGAAGTAGTAGTAGTAGTAATAGTAGAAGTAGTAGTAGTAGTAATAGTAGGAGGAGTAGTAGGAGTAGCAGTAGGAGCAGTAGTAGCTATAGTAGTATAAGTAGTAGCAGTAGTAGTAGTGGTTGTAGAAGTAGAAGTAGTAGCAGTTGGAGTAGTAGGAGTAGTATTAGTAGTAATAGCAGCAGCAGCAGCAGTAGTACTAGTACTAGTAGTAGAAGTAATGGTAGTAGTAGTAGTTGTCCTATTTGTAGCGATAGAAGTAGTAGTAGTTGTAGTAGTAGTAGTAGCCGTAGCGGGAATAGTTGTATTAGTAGTATCAGTTGTAGCAATAGTAGTAGTAGTAGCTACAGTTGTAGAAGCAAAAGTAGTGGTAGTAGCAGTAGCAGTAGCAGCGGCATCGGTAGTAGCTGTAGTAGTAGCAGCAACGACAGTGGTAGTAGTAGTAATATTAGTACTAGTAGTAGTTACTGTAGTGGAAGTACTTGTTGTTGTTGTAGTAGTAGTAGGAGTAGTAGTATTAGCAAAAGTAGTAGCAGTAGTAGTAGAACTATAGGAGTAGTTGTAGTTGCAGTAGCAGCAGTAGTATTAGTAGTGGCAATGGCTGTAGCTATAGTTATAGGTTTAACCACAGAAGTAATAGGAGTACTACTAGCGTATGCATTAGTAGTAGTAGTAGCAGTAGTAGTAGCAGCAGCAGTGGCAGTAGTGGTGCAGCAGCCATAGGAGCAGCAGTAGTAGCGGCATCAAAAGTAGTAGTAGTAGTAATAGTAGTATAAATGGTGGTGGTACTAGTAGCAGTAGTAGTAGTAGGAGTAGCTGCTACAGTAGCAGGAGTTGCGGTATTAGTAGTAGCAAGAGCAATAGGAGTAGCAACAGCAGCAGCAAGAGTAGTAGTAGCAACAACAGCAGCAGTAGTAGCAATAGTAGTAGTAGGTGGAGGAGCAGTAGGAGTAGGAGTAGGAGTAAGTGTTGTAGTAGTTGGTGTAGTTGTAGTTGGAGTATTAGTAGTAGGAGTTGGATTAAAAGTAGAAGTAGGAGTTTCTATTAGTGTAGCGGTAGTAGCAGAAGTAGTAGTAGAAGTACTAGTACAAGTAGTAGGTGTAGGAGTAATAGGAGCAGAAGTAGGAGTAGTTGAAGTAGTAGTAGTAGTTGTTATGGTATTAGTTACAAAAGTGTTAGCAGTAGTAGTTTTAGTAGCAGCAGCAGTTGTTGTAGCAACAGCAATAGAAACAGCAGAAGTAGCAACAAGAACAATAGTAGTAGTAGTAGTAGCCGTAGTAATAGTAGTAGTAGCTGTTGTAGTAGTAGTAGTAGTAGTAGTACAAGTAGGAGTTAGAGTAGTAGTAGCCGTAGTAGGAGTTAGAGTAGTAGTAGTAGCAAGATCAGGAATAGGAGTAGAAGTTGTCATAGTAGCAACATTAGTAGTTGTACTAGTAGTAGCAGTAGTAGTAGTACCAAATGTAGTAGTAGTAGTAATAGTAGTCGTAGCAATTATACAACAAATAGTTGTAACAGTAGTAGTAGGAGTTGTAGTAGGAGTAGTTGTATGAGTTGGAGTAGTAGTAGTGCTAGGAGTGGTAGTAGTAGTAGCGCAAATATGTCCATGATTGGTACTTGGCAAAAAAGTTGTAATAGTAGTTGTAGCAGTAGCAGTAGCAGTAGTCGTAGTAGGCAGAGTAGCAGTTGTGGTAATAGTGGTAGTACTAGTAGTAGTAGCAGTAGTAGTAGTAATATTAGTAGTTGAAGTAGTTTTAGTAGTGATAGTAATTATACAAGTAAGAGGAGTTACAATTGTGGAAGTACCAGCAGTAGTAGTAGCAAAAATAGTAGAAGTAGTAGTTGTAGTAGTCATAATAGTAGTTGTAGGAGTTGTAGTCGGAGTAGTAGTTGGAGTTGTAGTAGTAGTAGTACAAATAAAATTATGGGTGGTACTAGGAGTAGTAGTAGTTGTTGCAGTAGCAGTAGCAGTTGTAGTAACTGTGGTAGTAGTAGTAGCAATAGAATTAGTAGAAGTAATAGCAGTGACGACAATTATAGTAGTAGTAGTAATAATTGTGGTAGTAGTAGTAAGAGTAGTAGTAGTAGTAATAGTAGTTGTAATGGTAGCAAAAGTTGCAGTAGTAGTAGCTGTAGTATTGATAGTAGAAGTATAGTTAGCAATATTCATTGTAGTAGTAGTAGTGGTGGTCTTAATAGTATTAGTAGTCACAGTAGTAGTTGTTGTAGAAGTAGTGATAGTAGTTGTTGTAGTAGTAGAAGTAGTGCTAGTAGCTGTAGTAGCAGTGGTAGCAAAAGTCGCAGTAGTAGTAGTAGTTGCAGTAGTAGCCGTAATAATAGTAGCAGTAGTCGGTGTAATAATAGTAGTGGTAGTAGCAGTAGTAGTAGTAGTGGTAGTAGCAGTTGTGGTGGTAGTAGTCATAGCAATAACAGCAGCAGTAGTGGTAGTAGTAGGAGTAGTGGTAGTAGTAGTAGTAGTAGTAGTAATCGTAGTAGTGGCAGCAATAGTAGTAACAATAGCCGTAAGAGGAGGAGGAGGAGTAGTAGTAGATGCTGTAGTAGTAGTAGTGGCAGTAGCGGAAGTAGCGGTAGTATTAGTAGTATTAATAGTAGTAATAGCTATAGTTGTGTTAGCCGTTGTTGTGGTAATAGTTGTAGCTGTGGCGGTAGCCGCAATAGTAGTAGTAGTAATAGTAGTATAGGTAGTAGCAGTAGTACTAGTAGTAGTAGTAGTAGAAGCAGTAGTAGTAGTGGTAGTGGTCATACTAGAAGGAGTATTTGTAGCAACTGCAGAAACAACAGCTACAACAGCAATAATAGTACTACTAGTACTAGTAGTAGTAGTACTTGTAGTTGCAGTAACAGTTTCTGCAGTAGTAGTATTGGAATTCACAGAATAAGTGATAGTAGCAATAGTAGTAGTTGCAGTAGTAGTAGCAAGAGTAGTGCTAGTAGAGGTAGTAACAGCAGTAGTAGTTGCAGTAGTTGTTATAACAAAAGTAGTAGTATTAGTAGTAGAAGCCATAGTAGAAATAGTAGCAGCAGTAGTTACAGTAGTAGTAGTAGCTATAGTAGTTGAAGTAGTTCTAGCGCGAGCAACAATGGCAGCAGATGTAGCAATAGCAGTAGTGCTATTTGTCGTTGCAGTAGTAGTAGAAGTAGTACTAGTAGTAGCAATAGTTGTATAAGTAGTTAGAGAAGTTATAGTAGTAGTAGTAGTAGTAGTTATTGTTGTTGTTAGAGTTGTAGTAGTAGTAGTTGTTGTACTAGTAGTATTAGTAGAAGTAGAAGTAGTAGAGGAGTAGTAGTGGTAGCAGTAGTAGTAGAAGTAGTAGTTGAAGTAATAGTAGTTGTAGTAGTCATAGTAGTAGTGATAGTAGTGGTAGTAGTAGTAGCAGTAGCAATAGTAGTAGTTGTAGTAGTCGTGGTGGTGGTAGTGGTTATAGTAGCTATAGTGGTCATAGAAATAGTAGTAGTGGTGGTGGTAGATGTAGTAGTAGTAGGAGGAGTAGTAGTAGTGGTCGTAGGAGTAGTAGTAGTAGTAGCAGCAGGAGGAGGAGTAGTAGTAGTAGTAGCAGTAGTAGTAGCAGTAGTCGAAGCAGTAATGGTAGCAATATAAGTAGTAGTAGTTGTGCTGGTAGTAGTAGTAGTTGTAGCTGAAGTAGTAGTAGCAGTAGTAGTACTAGCATTTGGAGTTGTAGGAGTAGTATTAGGAGTAACAGCAGTAGCAGTAGTACTAGTACTAGTAGTAGAAGTAGAAGTAGTAGTAGTAGTAGTAGTAGCAATAGTAGTAGCAGTAGTAGTAATTGTAGTAGTAGTAGTAGTAATAGTAATACTAGTAGTAGTTGCAGTAGTAGTAGCAACAACAACAGCGGAAGCAGCAGTAGCAGCATAGTAGTAGTTGTAGCAACAGTGGTTATAGTAGTAGTAGTAGTAGTAGTAATAGTAGTAGTAGAAGTAGTACACGTAGGAGTCAGAGTAGTAGTAGCAGTAGTAGCGGTCACAGTAGTAGTAGTGGTAGCAGTATCAAGTGTTGGAGTAGAAGTAGTTGTAATAGTAGTAGTTGTAGCAGTTGTAATCATAGTGTTTGTAATTATACTAGTAATAATAGCAATAGTAGCAGCAGTAGCAGTAGTAATAGCAGTGGTAGTAATTATACAAGTAACACTAGTAACAGTTGTAGCAGTACTGGCTGTAATAGTAGTAGAAATAGTAGCAGTAGTTGTTGAAGTAGTCATAGTAGTAGTAGTAGCAGTTGGAGTAGGAGTAGTAGCAGTAGTAGTAGTGCTAGGAGTAGTACTAGTAGTAGCAGTAGTTGTAGTAGGCATAGTAGCAGTAATAGTGATAGTGGTACTAGTAGTAATGGTAGTAGTAGTGCAAGTAGTAGAGCAGTAGTATTGGTGGTGGTAGCAGTTGTATTGTAGTAGCAATAGTTTTAGTAGTAGAAGTGGCATTAGTAATAGTCGTAGTAGTAGTAGTGGTAGTAGTGTCAATAGTAGCAGTAGTAACACAAGTAGTAGTTGTAGAAGAAGTGGCAGTAGCTGTAGTGGTTGTAGTAATAATAGTATTTGTACTAGTAGTAAAAGTAGTAGTAGTAGTTGTTGTTGTTGTAGGAGTAGTAGTAAAAGTAGTAGCAGTAGCACTAGTAGTAATAGCAACAGTAGTAGCTGTAGTAGAAGTAGTAGTAGCAGTAGCAGTAGTAGTTGTAGTAGTAGTAGCCATAGGAGTAGCAACCTTAGTAGTAGTAGTAGTAGCAGTAGTAGTAATAGCAGTAGCTGTTGTAGCAGTAGTAGTTATAGACGTAGTAGCCGTAGTTATAGTAATAGTAGAAGTCGCAGCAGTAGTCGCAGCAGCAGTAGTTGTAGTAATAGTATAGGTAGTAGCAATAGTGGAAGTAGTAGTGGTAGTAGAGGCCGTAGTAGTAGTAGTGGTAGTATGAGCAATAGCACTATTAGAAGCAACAAGAATAGCTTCAACAGCAATTATAGTAGTAGTATTAGTAGTAGTAGTAGTAGCTGCGGTAGTAGTCGTAATAGGAGCTATAATAGTAGTATTGGAAGTAGTTGTGGAAGTTGTAGTAGCAGCAACTAGAGTAGTAGTAGTTGTCGAAAGAGTAGTTGTAGCATCGGTAGTAGGAAGTGTAGCAGTAGCAATAGTAGAAATAGTAGTAGTAGCAGAAGTAGTAGGAGTAGTAGTAGTAGAAGTAGTAGTAGAAGTAGTAGCAGTAGTGGTAGAAGTAGAAGTAGTTGCTATAGTACTTGTAGTACTAGCAGTATAGGCAACAGCAGCACTAGCAACAGCAGCAGTAGTGGTAGTAGTATTAATAGCCTAGTAGTTATAATAATAGTGGTAGTAATAGTAGTAGCAGCAACAGCAGTGGTAGCATTAGTAGTGTTAATAGCAATATAAATAGTAGTATAAGTAGTAGTAGTAGCAATAGTAGCACTAGTCATTGTTGTAGCAGCAGCAGTAGGAGGAGGAGTAGTACTAGTAGCAAAGGCTAATGTAGTAGTAGTACAAGTATTTGTAGTCATAGTAGTAATAGGAGTAGAAGTTGTTGTAGCATCAGTTGTATTAGCAAAAGTTGTCCTAGTAGTACTAGTAGTGCTAGTAGTAGAAGCAATAGCAGTTGTCGTGGCAGTAGAAGCTGTAGTAGTAGTAGTTGTATGTTGAGTAGTAGTTGTTGTAGTAGTAGCAGCAATAGTAATAACAGCTGTAGTAGTAGCAGTAAAAGCAGTAGTGGAAATAGTTGTATTATTATCGTTGTTATTAGTAGCAGTAGTAGTTATAGTTCTATTAGTAGTATTAAGAGGGGGAGTTGTAGCAGCAGCATTAGTAGTGGTAGTGGTGGTAGTAGTAGTAGCAGTAGTAGTTGTGATAGCAGTAGTTGTTGTAGTACTAGTAGTAGTAGGAGGAGGAGATGAAGTAGTAGGTGTAGTAGCTGTATAGTAGCAACAGTAGTAGTAATAGTTGTAATAGTAGAAGTTGTAGTAGCAGTAGTAGTAGCAGTTGCAGGAGCAGTAGCAATAGCAGTACTAGTAGTAGTAGTAGGTGTAGCAACAGTAGCTGTAGTGGTAGTTGTAGTAGTAATAGTCAAGGCAATAGTAGCAGTAGAAGTACTACTACTAGTAGTAGTACCAGTAGTAGAAGCAAACATGGTAGTGGTAGTACTAGTTGTAGTACTAGTATCGTTAATACTAGTTGTGCCAGTTGTAATAGTAGTACAAGCCTTAGTAGTAGCAAAAGTAGTAGCAGTAGCAGTTGTAGTAGTAATAGTTGGTAGAGTAGTAGTAGCAGCAGCAGTAGTAGTAGTACTAGTTGCAATAGTAGTAATAGTAGTAGTAGTTGCAGCAGTTGTAGCAATAGTAGTAGCAGCAGCAGTAGTAGGTAGTAGTAGTTGCAGCAATAGTAGTAGTAACTGTAGCGATAATGCTAGTAGTAGCAGCAGTAGAAGTAGTAGTAGTAGTAGTAGCATTAGAAGAAGTAGTAGTAGTAGCAAAAGTTGTAACAGTAGTTGTAGCAGTAGGTGGAGAAGTAGTTGTAGTAGCAAAGGTGGTAATAGTAGTAGTAGTAGTGTGAGGAAGAGTAGTAGTGGTAGCAGTAGTGGCAGTAGTAGAGGAAGTAGTAGTAGTAGTAGTAGTAGTAGTAGTAGTAGTAGTAAAGTTGCAGTAGTAATAATCTTAATAATAGTAGTAGCAGTAGATGTAGTTTATTGTATTAGTAGTATAGTAGCAGTAGTACAAGTAGTAGTAGTCATAGTAGTGGTAGTAGCAGGAGGAGTAGTAGTAGAAAGTAGAAGTAGGAGTAGTAGTAGTTGTAGTTGTAGTAAGTCGAGTAGTAGTAGTATTAGTAGTAGTAGTAGAGAAGTAGTAGTATTACCAGCAGCAGCAGCAGCAGCAGAAGCAGTAGTAGTAGTAGTTGTTGTTGTAGTAGTAGTAGTATTAGAAGCAGGAGATGGAGTTATATTAGTTGTTGTAGAAATAGTAGTATTAGTAGTAGTAGTTCCAGCAGCAATTGTAGCAGTAGTAGTTGTTGTTGTTGATGCAGTAGTAGTAGTAGTTGTAATAGCCAAAATTATAGTAGGAATTATAGTAGTAGTAGTAGTTGTTGTTGTAGGAGTACTAGGAGTAGTAGCAGCAATAGTAGTAGTAGTTGTTGCAAAAGTAGTAGTAGTAGCAGTAATAGTCGTACAAGTAGTTGGGTGAGTAATAGTAGTAGTAGTAGTTGTTGTTATCGTTGTTGTTGTAGTAGTAGTAGTAGTAGTTGTTGTTGTTGTAGTAGTAGCTGAAGTAGTAGTCATAGTAGTTATAGGAGTAGTAGTGGAAGAAGCAAAAGTAGTAGTAGTAGTAGTAGTAGAAGGAGGAGGAGTACTAGTAGTTGTTGAAGTAGTAATAGTAGTGGTGGTAGTAGTAGTTGTTGGAGTACTAGGAGTAGCAACAGAAGTATTCATAGAAGTAGTGGTAGCAATAATAGTAATTTTAGTAGTCACAGTAGAAATAGTGGTAGCTATGGTAGTAGGAGGAGGAGGAGTAGTAGTAGTAGTAGTCATAGCAGTACTAGTGGTAGTTTTAGTAGTAGTAGTGGTAGAAGTAGTAGTCGTGGTAGTAGTAGTAGTAGTAATAGTAGTAGTAATAGTAGTAGTAGTTGTTGTTGTCATTATTGTGGTAGTGGTGTAGTAGCAGTAGAAGAAGTTGTTATCGTAGAGGAAGTAGTAGTAGTAGTTGTCATAGTATTAGTAGTAGTAGGCCTAGCAATAGTAGAAGTGGTAGTAGTGATAGTTGTTGTAGTTGTAGGGGTAGTAGCAGTTCTCGTAGTAATAGTTGTGGTAGTAGTGGAGGTAGTAGAAGTAGCAGTAGTAGCAGCTACTGTAGCAACATTAGTAGAAATGGCAGTAGTCATGGTAGTTGTAGTAGTAGCTGTAGTTTTAGTAGTAGAACTAGTAGTAGTAGTCATTGTAATAGTAGCAGCACGAGGGGTGCTAGTTGACGTAGTAGTCATAGTAGTAGTAGTAGCAACAGCAGCAATAGTAGTGGTAGTAGTCATTATAGTAGTATTAGGAGCAAGAATAGGAGATGTAGTAGTCGAAGTAGTAGCAATGGAAGTAGTAGTTGCAGCAGCAGTAGTAGTCGTAGTAGTAGCTATAGTATTAGTAGTTGTTGTTGCAGTAGTACTAGCAGAAGTTGTAGTGGGAATAGTTGTAGGAGTTGTAGTTGGAGTAGGAGTAGTAGTAATAATATTTGTAGTAGTAGTAGTGAAAGTAGTAGTAGTACCTGTAATAGTAGTACCAGTTTCTGGAGGAGGAGGAGTAGTAATAGTGGTCATAGTAGTTGTAGTTTTAGTAACAGTTGTAGTTGTAGTAGTAGTAGTAGCAATAGTAGTTGTAGCCGTAGTAGTAGTAGTAGAAGTTATAGTAGGAGTAGCAATAGTAATAGTAGGAGTAGTAGTAGGTGTAGTACGAATTGTAGTAGTAGTTGTAAAAGTAGTTGTAGTAGTTGTTGTTGTAATAGTAGTTGAAGTGGTAGTAGTTGTAGTAGTAGTAGTGGTAGCAGTAGTAGTAGGAGTAGTAGTAGTAGTAACAATAGGAGAAGTAGTAGTAGAAGTAGTAGTAGCAGTGATAGTTGTTATTGTGGTGGTAGTAGTAGCAATAGTAGTAGTAGTAGTAGTAATAGTAATAGTAGTGGTTGCAATTGTTGTTGTTGTAGTTGTTGTAGTTGTCGCAGTAGCAGAAGTAGTTGTAGTAGTAGTAGTACTAGGAGTAATTGTAGTAGGAGTAATAGTAGTGACAGTAGCAATAGCAGTTGTAGTAGTAGGAGAAGTAGTGGCCGGTATAGTAGTAGTAATAGTAGTAGTAATAGTAGTAGCAGAAGCTACAACAGTAGGTGCAGCAGTAGCAACAGTAATAGCAGTAGCAGTACAGGAAGTAGGAGTAGCGATAGTAATAATAGCCATAGCAACAGTCGCAGCCCTAGTAGTAGCAAATGTAGTAATTGTAGTACAAGCAGAAGTTGTAGGGGCAGCTGTAGCAGTTGTAGGCATAGGAATAGCAGCAGCAGTAGTAGCACTAGTAGTAGTAGTAGTGGCAGTAGCTATGGCTGTAGTAATAATAGTTGTAGCAATAGCAGCAGTAGTAGTAGTATTTGTAGCAGCAGCAGCAGTAGTGGTAGTAGTAGCAGAAGCGGTAGCAGTATTAGTAGTAGTAGAAGAAGAAGAAGTACTTGGAAGAGTAGTAGTAGTAGTAGTAGTAGCAGTAGTTGCAGTAGTCGTAGCAACTGTAGAACTAATAGTAGTAGTTGTTGTTATTGTTGTTGTTAGTTGTGGTGTAGTAGTTGCAGTTGTAGGAATATAGTTGCAGTACTACTAGCTATTGTAGTTGGTGGAGTAGCATTAGCAATAGCAGTTATAGTAGTAGGAATCACAATAGTAGTAGTAGTAGTAGTATCAGAAGTAGTAGTAGGAGTAGCAGTAGCAGTAGGAGTAGTACTAATAGTACTAGTAGTAGGAGTATCAGAAGTAGTTGTAGGAGTAGTAGTAGCAGTAGGGGTGGTCGAAGTAGTAGTAGAAGTAGTAGGAGTAGTGGTAATAGAAGTTGTAACAATAATAGTAGTAGTAGCAGCAGTAGTGTTAGTTCTAGTAGTAATAGTAGTAGTTATAGTAATAGATGTAGTAGTAGCAGGAGTGGCAGTAGTGTTAGTTATAGTAGTAATCGTAATAGAAGTAGTAGCCGTAATAGTAGTTGTTGTTGTGGTAGTAATAGTAGTAGTACATGTAGTTGTTGTTGTTGTAGTAGTAGTAGTAGTAACAGAAGTAGTAGTCGTTGTACAAGCAATAGTAGTAGTAGTAGAAGTAGTAGCAGCAACAGCAGTAGTAGTAGACAAAATAGTAGTAGTAGTCATTATAGTATTAGTAGTAGCAATAATAGCAGTAGTTGTTGTTGTTGTAGTTGTACTAGTTGTAGCAATAGTAGTAATAGTAGCACCAGCAGTGGTAGTAGAAGTGGTAGTAGTAGTAGCAGTAGTAGCAGAAGTAGTAGTAGTAGCAGAAGTAGCAGTAGTAGTGGAAGTAGCAGTAGGAGTAATAGTACTAATAGTAGCATAAGTAGCACTGTAGTCGTTGTGGTTGTAGATGTAGTGGTAGTCATAGTAGTAGTAGTCGTTGTAGCAACAATAGTGGCAGTAGTAGAAGAGAAAGACGAAGAAGTAGTAGTAGAAGTAGTATTAGTATTGTTATTATTATTATTAGTATTAGTAGTAGTAGTAGCAGTAGTTGTAGCAATTAAAGTTGTAGTAGTATTACTGGTAGTAATTCTATTAGTAGTAGCAGTAGCAGCGGCAGCAATAGTAGTTGTTGTAGTAGTACGAGTACTCCTAGTTGTAGTAATACTAGCAGCAGTAGTATTAGCGGCAACAGCAGTAGCAGTACTACTAGTAGTAGTAGAAAAAGTTGTTGTTCTTATTATTGTAGCAATAGTAGTACAAGAAGTAGTAGTAATATTTGTAGTAAAAGTAGTAGTAAACATAGTAGTAGTAGTAGTAGTAGTAGTAGTAGTGGCAGCAGCGATAGTAGCAAGAGGAGAATTAATAGTAGTAGTAGAAGTAGTAGCAGCAACAACAACAGTAGTAGTATTGCTAGTAGTTGTAGTAATGGTACAAATAGTACTTGCAGCAGCAGCAGCTGTAGTAGTCATAGTAGAATTAGTAGTAGCAGTAGTGGAAGCAATTTTTATAGCAGCAGTAGTAGTAGCACTAGTGGTAGTAGTAGTGGCAGTAGCTGCGGCAATAGTAATAGTAGTTGTAGCAGTAGCTGTAGTAGTAGTAATAGTAGTAGTAGTACGGGTAGTAGTAGTAATTGTAGTAGCAGCACGGGTAGTAATAGAGCGACAAAAAATCTTTTTTGCGCAATTCTGTATGTGAAACCGAATACTTGAAATTCAACAGATCCCATGTTTTCCTCTTTTTCTTCTTATGTAATGACTGAGATGGATGAATTTTTTATTATAAATTGTTTTAATCTTTTTCTTTCCTTTTTAGGAGCGGTAGCAGTAGTAGTAGTAGTAGAAACAGTAGTAGTAGTAGTAGCAACAGTAGTAGAAGTAGTAGTTGGAGGAGTAGTAGCAGAAGTTGTAGTACTAGCAGTACTTGCAGTAGTAGTAGCAATAGTAGAAGTAATCATAATATAGTAGTAGTTGTTGTTGTTGTCGCTGTTGTTGTAGTTGCAGTTGTAGTGATATGGTTATAGTAGTACTAGCTGTTGTAATTGTTGGAGTAGTAGTAGCAATAGCTATTATAGTAGTACAAATCATTGTGGTAGTAGTAGCAGTAGTAGGAATAGCAGTAGAAGTAGCAGGAGTGCTAACCGTAGTAGTAGTAGGAGTAGCAGTATCAGTTGTAGTAGTAGCAGGAGCAGTAGCGGTGGTAGAACTAGTACTAGCAGTAGTAGTCGTAGTAGCAGTGTTAGTTCTTGTAGTAATAGTAGTATAATTAGTAGCGGTAGTAGTAGTAGTATTAGTTATAGTAATAGATGAAGGAGTAGAAGGAGTGGTTGTAGTATTAGTTCTAGTAGTAATAGTAGTAGAATTAGTAGTCGTAGTAGCAGTAGTTGCGGTGGAAGTAGTAGTAGTAGTAGTTGTAGTAGTAGTAGTAATAGTAGTACTAGTAGTAACAGTAGTAGTTGTTGTTGTACGAGCAGTAGTAGTAGTAGTAGTAGTAGTTGGCACAGTAGTAGCTGCAGTAGTGGCAATAGTGCTAGTAGCCATAGCAGAACTAGTAGTGGTAGTAGTAGTAGTAGCAACAACAACAGTAGTAGTAGACGTAATAGTAGTAGCAGTAGCAGTAGTAGAAGTCATAGCAGTAGTAGCAATAGTAGTTGTTATAGTAGTAAGTAGTAGCAGTGTATTCATAGTAGTAGTAGTAGTTGTTGTAGTAGTAGTAGTAGTACTTGTAGTAGTTGTAGTTGTAGTAGTAGCAGTAGTAGTAGTAGTAGAAGAAGAAGTAGTAGTAGTAGTAGTAGAAGTAGCATTTGTATTAGTAGCAGTAGCTAGAGTTGTAGTGGTAGTAGTAGCAGTATTTGTAGTGATAGTAGTAGTAGTAGTATTAGTAGTAGTAATTGTACTAGTAGGAGGAGGAGCAACAACAGCAACAGTAGTACTAGTAGTAGTAGTAGTAGTTGTTGTTGTTGTTGTTGTTGTATTAGTAGTAGCAGCAGCAACAGTAGTAGTAGTAGTATGAGTACTAGAAGTTGTAGTAATACTAGTAGTTGTTGTATTAGCAACAGCAGCAGCAATAGTAGTCCTACTAGTAGTAGAAAAAGTTGTCATAGTAGTTGTAGTACAAGGAGTAGAAGTAATATTAGAAGTAAAAGTAGTAGTAGACGTAGTAGTTGTAGTAGTAGTAATAGTAGTAGTTGTAGTAGCAATAGCAACAACAGTAGTAGTAAGAGAATTAGTAGGAGTAGTAGAAGTAGTAGCAACAACGACGACAGTAGCAGTAGTGCTAGTAGTAGTAGTAGTGGTAGAAATAGTAGGGGTAGCAGCAGCAGTAGTAGTAGCTGCAATAGTCATAACGGTAGAAGCAGTAGTAGTAGTCATGGTAGCAGTTTTAGTAGTTGTAGTTGTTGTTGTCATCGTAATAGTAGTAGTAGTAGTAATTGTGGCAGTCATAATAGTAGCAGTAGTTGTAGCTGGAGTATTATTAGTTGCAGGAGTACTAGTAGGAGTAGAAGTAGTAGTAGTAAAAAAAGTAGTAGTAGAAGCAGTAGCAATGGTAGTACTAATATTAGTAGTTGTAGCGAAGTTGTAGTAGGAGTAGTAGTTGTTGTTGTAGTAGCAGAAGCAATAGTTGCAATAGTAAAAGCAGCTGTAATAGCAGTTGTAGTGATACTTAAAGTAGTAGTACAAGTAGTAGTTGTAATAGTTGCAGCAGTAGTAGTTGTTGCAATACTAATAGTAGTAATAGTAGCAGTAGCACTAATAATCATAGTAGTAGTAGTTGCTATTCTTGTTGTTGTAGCAGGAGTACTAGGAATACTACTAGTAGTACTAATATTAGTAGTAGTAGTAGTAACAGTAGTACTTGTAATTGTAGTAGTAGTAATAGTAGTACTTGTAGCAGGAGTACTAGGAGTACCAGTAGTAGTAGTAATATTTGTAGTAGCATTAGTAGCAATAGTAGTAGCAGTAGAAGAAGTAGTAGTAGTAGTAATAGTAGCAGTAGTAGTGGTAGAAGTAGCAGTAATAGTAATAGTAGTAGTAGTAGTAATAGCAGCAATAGTACTACTAGTAATAGTAGTAGCAGTAGTAGTAGTAATAGTAGTAGCAATTGCAGTTGTAGGAGTAGAAGTAACTAGTAGTTGTAGTTATAGTAGTAGTAGTAGAAGTTGTAGTAGTCGTAGTAGTAGTAGTAATTGTAGTAGTAGCGGTAGTAGAAATAGTAGTAGTAGTAATAGTAGTAGTAGCAGCAGTAGTAATTATAGTAGCAGCAAAACTAGTAGTTGCAGTAGTCACAGTTGTAGTAGCAGTAATAGTTGCAACTGTAGGTGTAGTAGTAGTCATAGTTGTCGTAGGAGCAGTAGTAGTTGTAGAAGGTGCAGTAGTACGAGTAGTTGTTGTAGTAGTAGTAGTCGGAGAAGAAGTAGAAGTTGTAGTTGTTGTAGGGGTAGTAGCTACAGTAGCAACGACAGTAGTAGGAGTATTAGTAGCAGTACTAGTTGTACTAGTTGTAGTAATAGTCATTGTAGTAATCCTAGTTGTAGTTCTAGTAGTAGTAGAAGTAGTAGTAGTAGTGAAATGGCAGCAGTACAAGTACTAGTAACAATATTAATAGTAGTAGAAGTTGTAGTAGTAGTAGGAGTAGTAGTAGGAGTAGTACTTGTAGCAGTAGGAGTAATATTTTTAGTAGTAGGATTAGCAGTACCCGTAGAAGCTGTAGTTGTTGTTTTAGTAGTAGTAGTAGTGGTAGTAGTAGTAGGAGTCGTTGTAGTAGCTGAAGCAGCAGTGGAAGTAGTAGTAGTACTTGCAGTAGTAGTCGTAGCAGAAGTAGCATTAGTAGTGGTAGTAGCAGAAGTAGTAGAAGTAGTAGGGGTACTAGTAGTAGTAGCCGAAGCAACAACAATAGTAGTAGTAGTAGTGGCCGTAGCAGAAGTAGTAGTATTAGTAGCCGCTGTTGTTGTGAGGGTTGTAGTAGTAGTATCCGCAACATTAGTAGTAGTAGTAGTAGTAATTGCAGTAGTAATAGTAATAACTGCAGTAGTAGGAGAAAAAGTAGTGGTAGGAGTAGTAGTAGTAGTAGAAGAAGTAGAAGTGGTAGCCATTGTTGTAGTTGTAGTAGTAGTCACACTAGCAGCAATAGTTTTATCATAAGTAGTAGCAATATAGTAGTTGTTGGAGAAGTAGAAGTAGTAGCAAAAGGAGCAGCAGTTGTAGTAGTAATATTAGTAGTAGGAGCAGCAGCAGTAGTAGTAGTAGTAGTAGTAAAAGTTGTACTAGCAGTTGTAGAAGCTGTAGTAGCAGCAACAATACAAGTGTAGAAGTAGTAGTAGTAATAGTAGTAGTTGCAGTAGCAGCAGCAGCAGTAGCAGTAGTTGCAGTAGTAACAATATAGCCAAGAGAAACCATGAACCAGAATAGAAGAGCTTTCCCTACCCATTAGTAGATATTTCATAGTAGCCTCATTAGACCGTACATCTCTCCTGGTATATCCAGATAATCGGTAGGAACATAAACTGAAACATTCTAGAGCTACAAAGATAGTTATTAAATCGTTAGCACCACATAAAAGCATTCCTCCTGGTAGCAGCAATAGTAGTTGTTGTAGTAGCATTTGTCGTAGTCACAGTAGTAGCAGTTGTAGTAGTAGTAGTAACCTTAGTGGTTGTAGCAGTAATAACAGCAGTATCAGCAGGGGTAGTAGTAGCAGTCATAGTTGTAGTAGCAATAGTATTAGGAGTATCAGTAATGGTTGTAGAAACAGTAGTAGTAGTAGTAGTAGTTGTTGTTGTACAAGCAGTAGTTGTAGTAGCAGTAGCAGTAACAGCAGTAGCAGTTGTAATAGCAGTAGTAGTAGTAGTTGGAGAAGTAGTAGGTGCAAAAGTCGTAGTAGCACCAGCATTCACAGTAGCAGCAGCAACAACAACAACAATAGCAGCAGCAGCAGCAGCAGTAGTAGTAGTAACAATAATAGTAGTAGTAGTAGTAGAAGTTTTTGTTGTTGTAGTAGAAGTAGCAACAACAGCAGCAATAATAGTAGTAGTAGTAGTAGTATCAGTAACAACAATAGTGGCAATAGTAGTAGCAGCAGTAGTAGTAGTAGCAGCAGCAGTAGTAGTGGTAGTAGCAGTAGTAGCAGTAGTAGTTGTAGCAATAGTAGTAGTAGTTGGAAAAGAAGTAATAGGGGTAGTAGTAGTTGCAGCAGCTGCAACAACAATTGTAGTAGTTGTCGTAGAAGAAGTAGTATTAGTAGTCGTGTTAATACTAGTAGCAGCATCAACAACTATTGTAGTGGTAGTTATTGTGCTAGTAGTAGTAGTAATAGCATCAGCAGAAGGAACAGTAGTAGTTGTTGTAGTTGAAGTAGTATAAGAAGTAGCTGCAGCAAAACTAGTAGCAGTAGTAGCTGTAGTTATAGTAGTAGTAGTTGGTGCAATAGTATTAGCAGTAGCAGCGATAGTAGAAGTAGTAGTAGAAGTTGTTGTTTTGTTGTAATAGTAGTACTTGTAGTAGCAACATAAGTAGTTGTATCTGTGACAGTAGTGGTAGCACTAGTAACCATAGTAGCAATAGTAGTAGTAGTAGCAGTCAAAGCAGTAGTAGGAGAAGTAGTAGTAGTGTAGCAGTAATAGTAGTAGATGTAGTGCTAGTAGTACTAGTACTAGCAGTAATACCAATAGTAGTAGTACTACGATGTAAAGCAGCAATGATAGGGGTAGCAGCTGTAGTATTAGTAGGAGTAGCAGTAGTAGTAGTAACTAAAGTAGTAGCTGTGGTAATAGAAGCAGGAGAAGTATTAGTAGTAGCAGTAGAAGAAATAGTGTAGCATTAGTAGAAGTACTAGCAAAAGTAGTAGCAGAAGTAGTAGTAGTAGTACTAGAAGTTGGAGTAGTCGCAGAAGTAGTAGTGCTTCTAGTAGTAGTAGAAGAAGTATTAGTAGCAGTTGTTGTAATATCAGTAGAAGTAGTAGCAGAAGTTGCAATGCCAAAAGTGTTTGTAGCAGTAGTAGTGGTAGTAGCAATAGTAATTGCAATAATAGGAGTTGTGGCTATAGTAGTTGTAGTAGTAGTAGTAGTAGCAGTAGTAGTAGTAGTAGTAGTAGCAGTAGTAGCAATAGTAGTAGTAATAGTAGTAGTAGTAGTAGTAGTAGTAGTAGTAGTAGTAGTAGTAGTAGTAGTAGTAGTAGTAGTAGTAGTAGTATTACTATTTGGAGTAATAGGTGTAGTAGTAGAATTACTTGTAGTAGCCAGGGTAGTAGTACTAGTAGTAGTAGTACTAATGATAGTAGTAGCAGAAGAAGTAGTTGTTGTAGTAGGTGTTGTAGTGGTAGTACTGGAACAAGTAATAGCAGTAGAAGTAGAAGAATAATAAGAAGAAGAAGAAGAAGAAGAAAAAGTAGTAGTAGTAGTAGTAGTAGTAGTTGTAGTAGTAGTAGTAGTAGTAGTAGTAGTAGTAGTATTAGTAGTATCAGTAGTTGTAGCAGAGGTAATAGTAGTTGTAGTAGAGGTAGGACTAGTAGTAGTTGTTGCAAGAGTTGCTACCGTAGCAGCACCAGCAGTAGTAGTTGTTGTAGTTGTTATAGTAGTGGAAGTAGTAGCAGTACTATTAGTCGTAGCAGCAGCAGTAGTAGTAGTAGTACATGTAGTAGCAGTAGTAGAAGTAGTAGTAGTAGATGCAATAATAGTAGTAGTAGGAGACGTGATAGTAGTAGCATTAGTACAAGTAGTCGTAGTAGCAGTAGTAGCAGTGGTAGTCATAGTAGCAGAAGTAAAAGTCGCAAAAGTAATAATAGCAGTTGTAGTAGCAGCAATAGTAGTAGTAGCGATTGTAGTAGGACTAGTAGAAGTAGTGGTAGTAGTAGCAGCAATAGGAGTAGAAGCAGTAGTAGTCCTATTAGTAGGAGTAGGAGTAGTAGTAGTTGTCGTAATAACAGAAGTAGTAATAGTAGCAGCAGCTATAGTAGCAGTAGCAATATTAGTAATAATAGTAGTAGTAGTAGTCATAGGAATAGCGCCAGTAGTAGTAGCAGTGGTAACTGTAGTAGTAGTCACAGTAGAAGTAGTTGTAGTAGAGGTAGTAGTAGAAGTAGTAGAAATAATACTAGCAGTAATAGTAGTATTATTAGTAGTAATAGCGGTGGTGGTTGTAGGAGTAGGAGTAGGAGTAGTAGTATTAGTGGTAGTTGTAATAGTAGTAGTAGTAGTATTAGTGGTTGTAGTATTAGTAGTAGTTGCAGTAGTAGCGGTAGTATTAGTAGTAGTAGTAATACTGATAGTAGTTGTAGCAGTAGATGTTGCAGTGGCTATAGTAGCAGTATTTGTAGTAGTAGTTATTGTTGTAGTGGTAATTTTAGTAGTACTGAAGTTGTAGTAGTAGTAGAAGTAGTAGTAGTAGAAGTAGTAGTAGTAGTAGTAGTAGTAGTAGTAGTAGTAGTAGTAGTAGTAGTAGTAGTAG
>RXID01001571.1:0-15703 GCA_005019695.1 Trichopus zeylanicus subsp. travancoricus | reverse complement strand
GACCCAAACTATAACATCATGCAACAGAGGGATAAATCGAGAAAAAAAGGGGCAGATATACACAGGGCAACACAGACTGAAATCTTTGCGAAAAGGAGAATCATTCTATCATTTACATTATTTTGGAGCATGAACACTGCTCGTGCAAATTGGTATTGTTTGCGAAAATTGGACTGAAAAGGAACCATGTTAGGAGGTTGGCATATGTCCAAGGGAAAGTGACTTAAAATATCCTCGTTGGAAATTATTGAAACCATTAAAATGGTGATCATTCACTATAACTTTCTCCATCATGCATGTAGCATTTCATGAAACAGGGTGCATGATCACATACACCTACAGTGCCACGTTCCACTTGGATGCCTTGTCTCTCATGTTTTCCAATGCTCATTTGATCTGTTGTATCATCTTTGTCAGAGACATGCGTAACACATCTCTTTAAAACATCAAAATAATCTGAATTTTAAGTGTTTCTCTTGCCCTAAACAAAGACCAAACTATTGTGGGTGTTCTTCTAGCCTACCAAAGTGGAGGCACAAGTAGCAACGAGTGCCCGTTTAGCTCATGAATCCCAATAATGAAAAATAAAAAGGAAGCCACATCGTGGAAAAGATCAAAGATCCAACCTTTCATTGCTTAGCAGCACAAGTGCATACTTTCCACAATACCAAATCCAAATTCAGAAACAAAGTCTTATTATTGACTGGCAAATACTTCTCCGAATCAAGCAATAATCAACACATTTCTGGTTATTATATCAAAAAACAATCAAATTGGAAGAAAAAACAGATTTGAAATGATTAATGACAACAAGGACCAAATAAAGGAAAAAGCACTCACCTTTGCCCACAAAACTATCGGTTCTTTCTCAAGCGACCTCTTCCCCCAAAAGAGGGATTTGTACAATGGAAGAGTTGCCAACATGGACCGTTCATCGGGAGAGATCGACAGCTGAAAGTAAAGAAGGTGGCTTTTCAACCCTTTATAGCCAGAATCTATTACTTCTCAAAATTACAGCAAAATATCAAAATCAAGAGCCACAAAATTAGAATTCTTGAACATGATTTTCAAGCAAGTGAAACGAATTCAATATCAAATTTGAGACCAAAAACTCGCCAAAATCTTGCGTTTTTAACTGTGGCATGAAGGAAACACACATGCCACCAAAATCTATCATTTCATCATCTCCATTTTGATCCCAAATCTAGCTCCACATGCTTCTGAGTGGACGCACATGCCAGTGTCTGCAAACGCAGTAAATGGAGGCCTGTTCTGGTGAAGAAAAAGAAGTGGCCTTTTCCACTTGTATTCTTCATTTAACATGGGCTACGAGTCTCATGCCGACCTCTGCTTTGAGAGCAGAAGTGTCTCAGCCTAATCCTCCCAATGATGAGGTTAGGAACATGTTAAAGGTTGAATCTTTCAAGGGAGACATTCATTTAATGGAACTTTCAGGAAACTTCACCTTTCCGCCCATGCAATCCAACAGGTGAAAAGCAGCGTTCTTCCATGTCACTTGGTCATGGCCTGCATGCATTGTATGGTTGGCCAGCAGCAAGAATGTGCTACCCGACTCTTTTTTATCCAATCTAATTTGAATCATGAATAAATATGAACCTGATGATTTGGTTCAAAAGGAGTAAGATGCAATTATAAGATATTCAACGGCTTTTATGCAAAATCCATATGCAACATTTTGCATGTCCATCTCGCTTTGCATATAACCTCCCAAACTTGAATATAATTATGTTGCATGAAAGTTCTTGAACAGCCTGTAATTGCATCTTACTCCTTTTACACCAAGTCAAGTTCATAATTATTCATAATCTAAATTAGATTGGATAAACAAAATCCGATATGGCATACTCTCATCTTTTAAAAATTTGATCTCTAAATTTCAAATATTTAAATTAACAATTAAATATTAAATTGAATTCTAAACTTCAAGTATAGATCTATTATGATTCCGCTATGCTAGTCTAATATAATATTAATGATAATTTTTAAATATTAAAAAGTCATTTAAATTCCAAGCAAAATTTAGCTTAATATTTTAATTCAAGTCATATAGTGTTAAGATACTTTGCATATAAATTAAGCTAATAAAATATACTTTCTTCAACTTTAATTTTAAATTACTTACAGGATAATTTGAATTCCTAAAGAACACCACATAATTAACTCTCAAAAAATTACAATCTATTACATTCTCAATATATAAATCATAAGACATTTGAAATCTAATCTTATAATGTAGAGTTCTGGTATCACTAAATTACACATATATTTTAAAATCATATAATCATAAAATATAATATAATTAAAGTATAATATATTGGATCAACCAATAAAATTATCTTATCAAATTTAAAATTTTAGAAATATATTTACTTTTTTATGCAAAATATATTTTACTTTTAAATATCAACTAAGGTCACATTTTGTTGGCTTAATTATGTCTCGAATCCGGATTTTTCGGATAGTCTTAATTATATTAGGAAGTTATTTAATGGGTCTAATCCTTATCTAGATTTATCTTCTACTAGAAGACTTAAATTAGTACAAGTCTTATTTGAGTCAGTCTTCTACTTTGACTCAAACATCTTTATGCCACATTTATAAATACACCATTGATGTAAGGGTTTCAATATAGAGTGAAAGAGAGATATATATATCAATACTCTCAAGACGTCTTGTGACGATTAGGCTACTTAGTCTTTTGTGAGAGTTGATGATATTAGGGTTTTGTCTCCATCGTTGTAAACTTCTCTTTCTCTTCTCATCAATACAATATTCTCTGGATCGTCTTCCCCACATATATATCTTGTGTTCTATTTTTTCTCCTTTTCTGTTCTTCCTCTATATTGTGAATTGTGGTGGACATCGATATTTTCCGCAACAAGTGGTATCAGAGCTTGGTTCAATATGTCTACTATAAAGTTCGATATAGAGAAATTCAATAAAAAGCAAGGATTTCCTATTTGGCAAGTAAAAGTTCGTGCAATTCTTACTCAACAAGGATTGAGAAACATATTGGAGGACGTCAAACTGGAAGATGTCGCTGAAAGTGTCTAGGAAAACCAGAAGGCTAGTGCACATAACACAATCATCCTCAGTCTCACCGATAAGGTATTCTATCTGTTTTTTGATGAAACATCACCTTCAGAGTTATGAAAAAAGCTGGAGAAACAATATATGAGTAAGTCTATCTCAAATCGAGTTTATTTAAAACAGAAGCTCTTTAATTTTCGAATGAGAGAAGATATGAATATAGTTGATCATCTTAATACTTTCAATAAACTTGTCTCTCAATTGTTAAGCATTGATGTTAAAATTGAAGATGAAGACAAGGCAATTATTTATTATCGTCTTTACCTCCTTCTCTTGAGAATCTTAAAACTACTCTCATGTATGGGAAGGATTTGAAATTTGACGATATTTCTGTTGTCCTTCTATCTAATGAATATTTGAAAAAGATTGGAGGGGATGTGTCATACTCAGAAGCATTAATTGTCAGAGGTCGTACTAAAGAAAGATCAAAAATAGGTCGTTCTAGATCCAAATCCAAAAAAATAAATTGCAGGTATTGTAAGAAGATGGGACATGCAATTAAAGACTGTTGGAAGCTCAAAGCAAAGAAATAAATATAATCTCAATCTAAAGAGTAAGCCAAAGAACAAGTATCAGTTGTTGAAGGGAGTTCTGATGATGGTTTTGGTAATGGTCTCTCTATTAGTTCTAATTTTAATTGTTACCATGATATTTGGATTCTTGATTCTGGTTATTCTTACCACGTGTCCTAATAAGAATTGGTTTGAAGACTACAAGTCCTATGATGGTGGTTTAGTTTTGATGGGTAATAACAATCCATGCAAAACTGTTGGAATTGGAATAATCAAAATTAAGATGTTTGATAATATTATTAGAACTCTTACTGATGTCAGACATGTTCCTGATTTGAAAAAAAATTTGATCTCTTTGGGTGCTTTGGATTCTACTGGTTATAAGTATTCTGCTGAAGGTAGAGTTCTTAAGGTTGCTAGAGGCTCATTGATAGTAATGAAGGGCCTAAAGCATGGAAATTTGTATGAGTTAGTAGAAAAAACCGTTGCAGGTGGAGCAGCAATTTCTCAAGCTTCTTCTATTGATATGACCCACTTATGGCATATGCGTCTTAGTCATATGAGTGAGTAAGGTTTAAGTGAGTTCAACAAAAGAAAATTACTGAAAGGCCTCAACTCATGCAAATTGGATTTCTATGAGCATTGTCTCTATGGTAAACAGTCCAAGGTAAAGTTTAACACCGGTATTCATTGCACTAAAGGCTTAATTGATTATATTCATTCTGATGTGTGGTGCTCTCCTATTCCATCAAAATCTGGTGCTCGTTATTTTGTCAATTTTATTGATGATTTTTTCAGAAAAGTGTGGATTTATTTTTTACATCACAAAGCCGAACTGTTTTCTGTTTTCAAACGGTAGAAAACTTCAATTGAAAAAAGGACTAGCAGAAAAATCAAATACCTCAGAAGTGATAATGACGGAGAATACAAATCAACAAAGTTTCTCAAATTCTGTGAAGATGAAGGCATCAAACGCCACTTTACCATCTCAGGAAAACCTCAACAAAATGGTGTGGCTGAAAGGATGAACAAAACCTTATTGGAGAAAGCACGTAGTATGCTCATACAGCTAATCTTGATAAAGATTTTTGGGCAGAAGCAGTTAATACAGTATGCTTCATTGTGAATCGCTCTCCTCAAACAGCCATTAATTGCAAAACTCCTGAAGAGGTATGGACTGGTCAACCTGCAAATTATTCTTTTTTAAAGATTTTTTGTTGCCCTGCTTATGTGCATGTTGTCAAGGATAAGTTAGATGCACGTTCAAAAAAGTGTATTTTCCTGGGTTATGCCAAAGGCGTTAAAGGCTATCGTTTGTGGGATCCTACTATTTCAAATATAATTATTAAGAGAGACATAATATTTGATGAAAGTGTTATGCTAAAATCTCTCAAGAAAGATCTCAATGATATAATGCAAGTGGAGGTGGAGCATATAGTTCTTTCAGAAGAAGATATTCAGGGTATGCCCAACTCTCAAAAAAATTTTAAGAATTTAGTTTCTGAAAAGACTCAACTTCGAAGATCTCAAAGAAAAATAAAGCCACCTGAAAGGTATGGTTTTAAAGATATGATAGCTTTTGCTTTAGTTACTGACAATGGTGATCCTTCTTCCTATAAAGAAGCAGTGCAGGATAAGAATTCTTCTCAGTGGCAAGCTGCTATGAATGAAGAGATGGATTCCCTTCAAAAGAACCACACTTGGGATCTGGTGAAATTACCAGAAGGTAAAAGAGCAATTGGTTGCAAGTGGGTATTTCGAAAGAAAGAGGATTTTTCTGAGATAAATGGTGTTAAATTCAAGGCTTGTTTAGTTGCAAAAGGGTATTCACAAAAGGAGGGTGTTGATTTTAATGAAATTTTCTCTCCTATGGTTAAACACACGTCTATTCGTTTTCTACTTACTTTAGTTGCTTTTCATAATCTTGAGTTAGAACAGCTTGATGTCAAAACTGTCTTTTTGCATGGAGAATTAGAAGAACAAATTTTTATGCAACATCTTGAAGGGTTCATCCAAGAAGACAAGGAAGATTTTGTTTGCAAGTTGAACAAATCACTTTATGATTTGAAATAGTCTCCAAGGCAATGGTATAAAAGGTTTGACAGTTTTATGCTGGGACAAGATTTCATCCACTGCAAATATGATTGTTGTATTTATTTTAAGATACATGCCAATAACTCGTTTATTATATTGCTTCTTTATGTTAATGATATGCTTATCGCTACTCAAGACATATCTCTACTGAATGATCTAAAGTTTAAAATGAAAAAGGAATTTGAGATGAAAGATTTAGGTGCTGCAAGGAAGATTCTCAGTATGGCGATTGATCGGGATCGAAAGCATGACAAATTATGCCTCAAACAGAGCAAGTATCTCGAGAAGATTATTTCTCGTTTTCACATGCAAAATTCAAAATCCGTCAGTACTCCTTTAGCATCTCATTTCAAGCTTTCAGTTCAACAATGTCCTTCTACAGATGAAGAGCATGCATACATGGAGAACATCCCATTTTCAAGTACTGTTGGAAGTCTAATGTATGCTATTGTATGCACAAGACCTGATATTACACAAGCAGTCAGCGTTGTTAGTCGTTACATGGCAAATCCAGGAAAAGAGTATTGACAGGTCGTGAAATGGCTATTAAGATATATCAAAGGTACTCTTAATATTGGTTTATGTTTTGACAGGAATACAGTGCAAGAGGCCAAAATTATTAGGTACGTCAATTCAGACTATGCTGGAGACCTTGATCGACGTCGATCCCTCACTGGTTATCTTTTCACTCTTTGTGGAGGACCTATTAGTTGGAGGTGTACCTTACAGTCAACTGTAGTATTATCTACAACAGAGTCTGAGTATATGGCAGTTACAGAAGCCATCAAAAAAGCTCTTTGGCTAAAGGTTTGACAAGTGAATTGATTTTTCTCAACATATTCTTCCTATTTTTTGCGACAGTCAGAGCACCATACACCTTGCGAAGAACCAAATGTACCACACCAGATCAAAGCATATAGATGTCCGATTCCATTTTATTCTAGATATTATTGAAGACGGCGAGATTTCTTTACAAAAGATTCATACTTCAAGAAATCCTGCAGATTTGTTGACGAAGATGATTACAATTGATAAGTTCAAGCTCTGTTTGGATTTGATCAATATTCAAGGTCGTTGATCCTATCCCAGAAGGTAATGGCAAAGACATCTATTGAAGATTCAAATTCAGAGAATAAGATGATTCAAACCAAGGTGGAGATTGTTGGCTTAATTGTGTCTCGAATCTGGATTTTTCGGATAGTTTTAATTATATTAGGAGGTTATTTAGTGGGCCTAATCCTTATCTAGATTTATCTTCTACTAAAAGACTTAAATTATTACAAGTCTTATTTGAGTCAGTCTTCTACTTTGACTCAAACATCTTTAGGCCACATCTATAAATACACCATTAATGTAAGGGTTTCAATATAGAGTGAGAGAGAGATATATAGATCAATACTCTCAAGACGTCTTGTGACGATTAGGCTATTAGTCTTTCGTGAGAGTTGGTGATATTGGAGTTTCGTCTCCATCGTTGTAATCTTCTCTTTCTCTTCTCATCAATACAATATTCTATGGATCGTCTTTCCCACATATATCTCTTGTGTGCTATCTTTTCTCCTTTTCTGTTCTTCCTCTATATCGTGAATTGTGGTGGATATCGATATTTTCCGTAACAACATTTAACCCAACGACATGGTCACATATATAATATTTGAGATCAAGTCAAAACACATAGTGCTATATTTAACCGTTTACGTAGGTCATATCACATAATCGTAACCGGTCTCTTACAAATACATATACATGTCAACATGATCAAAATTTTTTCTTATTAAAAAAGTCATATCATATAATCAAAGTATAGATATACTTGAAAATATTTAACAAGAATTTTTTTCTGGTTCTTATACAATTTTGTAATAAAATAAATAATTATAACTTACTTTTTCAAGTTTTCAAAAATCAAAATTTTTTTTTAATTTCAAAATACAAATAATATTGATATTATATTTAACGAATTATTTATCATATAATATAATAATATTAAAAATTATAAATATTTAAAATAATTTATATTCACTAATATAGGATGAGCTGACTCATTTGTTTATCTCAATTATGATAGACCAAACCATAACCTTCATTGATTTTCCAAATAGTTTTTCCAAAATCTTCAGCTTGATTTTTCATCTCAAAATATAAATTTTGCATAAAAGTCCTTTAATATCTTATAATTACATCTTACTCCTTTTAGACCAGGTCATCAAGTTCATATTTATTCATAATCCAAATTAGATTGGATCAAAAATGGCTGGGTATCACAAAGAAAGCCTACCTTTGAAAATGCAAATCAAAGGTTAGCAAAAGGAGAGGCCAAAAAATTTCACATGAGCTGCATTTAAGATTCTATCTACATGTTTCTTAGGCCATGAACTCCCACAAAGTTTAGTTCTTTTGCAACAAAATATCAAACAGAATCAGTTCTTGGATACTTTTCGATGTTGATTAGTTTGTGAATGATATCCGAATTTGAGGTGTTGTTAGAGTTTGCCAAATGGAGCCTTTCCAGAAGAGTGTCTACAAGTCCTTGAAAGTTGACATGGACTGAACTGATGAGATGGTCTGTGGACCTCCATAAGCGGTTCAGAGTATTGAGATTGATTAGGATTGCAGCAGGACATTTTGGTGTGGTTGCTTCACATCTGATTATTCAAGCAACTCCAAGATAAACACTGCTTTTGGCTGCAATTTTTGCTTGTAGACAAGTCAGAACTCACAAGAAGACACAACTGTTCCAGAAGGTCAAAATCCAACCTTGTTCACTTGAGTCCAAAATTCTTTAGTTGCAGAAACTGCTAAAAGTTCTGTCATGTTTGACATTCCCCGGAGATCTTCAAAGAGCCAAGGAATTTGTGTTATATATAGGAAAACATATAAACCACAAGGCTCTTTCAAGAAACAAAGCCTGGTACTCATCCTCAGATTATCAATTCGGGAGTTGTTTACACAGAAATCCTCTCTAAGAAGGCAATTAAGTAGTCGAGCTCTTTCTGAGAGCTGTAACTGACAAAACAACGATGAAAGATGGAACAATTTACTGAAAAGGCTTTGAACGAGTGCATTTCCAAATTTTGTCTTGATTACAGCTCAGAGATGAACACAAACATCCTCGAAGTTGCCATCTGCTTAACAGTAACAGAGATACATAAACCTACGAAGGAGTACGCACAGGCATAACTAAGCTCTCATATCAAGCACCATGTGCGCAGATTATTCTCAAACTCCTAGAAACAACTCATATAACATAATTATCCAAAGATCTATGTAATTTACATTTCTTTCTTTGCACTAAGGGATCTCTTTCTACCCAAGCCTCCAGATAGCTAACCATATATCAGTTACTCAAGGCCTACACCAAATCAACAAAAAAGAAACCCAAATCAACAGCAATTAGAAGAGCCCCGCAGCAGCCTCATCATTTAGAGACATGTCAAGAAGATCCTCATTCTCTTGTTCAACATTATCATCAAACAGCCATGTTTCAAGCAATTGAAGTGGCATTTCTGGGGCCGAACCGGAGTCGCTCTCACCTTGCACAGCATCAGACCCCTCCGACGTTGAAGACTCAAACATTGATTCAAGCGCGTTGTTGGTGCTCTTATCGGTGTTGTTATTGTCAGTTGTGGTAGCCGCCGTCCCTTCGCTAGACGCCGAGTCTGTGTGCACTGCCGCATTGCTAAATGACTGCTGAGTAGACTCAGAATTGGCCGGTGCCAAACCAGTCTTCACCGAGTTCCTCATCCATCCTTCGAGCAACCGAGATATGTTCTCAGCGCTCGAAGCGTAAGTAGCGGATGACTGCTGGTCGGGCTTTGTGGAGATATGGTAGCAATTATTGAACGGCTTGAGGTCTAATAGACAAGTAGCTGAGTTAGGCTTGTTCAAGGACAAGGCCTCATGAAGAGCCTTCTTAGCCATATGGATGTCAGTTTGGAGCCTCCTCTCCCACTGACCTTTAGAGATGGACTGATAGCTTGTGTGCCCACTGCTCGGACCGTCGGTGCTGCCGCTCTGGAGATTTCGGAGCTTCTTCTTCAGATGGGTGTTCCAGTAGTTCTTGATGTCATTGTCTGTTCTCTCCGGGAGGTATGAAGCTATAGCTGCCCATCTGCATCAAAAATCATAGACTAATTTCTTCGTACAGCAACTTATTCCCAGATCTCTATATTCATAAACACAGAAATTCTGATCTTACAAAACAACCAGACGCAAATCTCGAATTATGCTTAAAATTTCAAAAACTTTAGTACCTATTGCCAAGAAGAGCTTGGAGATGGATTATGAGCTTCTCCTCCTGATCAGTGAAGTTGCCTCTCTTGATCCCTGGCCTAAGGTAATTTGTCCACCTAAGCCTGCAGCTCTTGCTGCATCTCAACAGTCCTGAACAACCAGTGAACAAAATTGAGAAGAAACATAGAAAGAACCCTAGCACGAACCTTCTCGGATCTGGAAAAAAAAAAGCTTAATTACTACAAATAGATTTATTTGCAAGAGAAGATGACTAACCAGCGTTTGTAGGAACAGCCCTCCAGTTTCCAGGGCCATGTCCTTGGATGTAAGAGACCAGGATGATGTCCTCTTCAGGAGTCCAAGGGCCTTTCTTCACTCCCGCTTTATCACAACAAGGTGGCCTCCCCATCTCCCGTCCTTCTCTTTCCAGAGAAGGAGAAAAGCAAGGAATTCTTTTTATATAGATATATGTATCTATCTATATTGCAGCTTCTCTCTGTGAGCTAGACCTTATCTCCTCTACTTGGGCGAGGGGTCTGTGGACAAGGGTCCAAAACAGAGGTTACCAGCGATATATATACACAGGAGATGTTAGGGAGAAGAGAGCAAGCCAGGAAAACGCTGACCCAAAGAGAGAAAAAGAAGGAAGAAGTGATGAAGGAGAAAGCTTTGATGAAGAGAGTGGAATGAAAAGAGGACAGCAGGGTGCCTTTACTCCATCCATGGCTGTGGTGTGTGTCTCTCCCTCAAAGACTTTGGCGGAGAGCGAGAGCTCCTTTCTCCGCGGATCGATAGCCGCGTGCATTCAATGAGCTTCCACCAAGGTAAATACTGAAAAACCCTAATTTTTTTACGACTGTTGGCACAAAGATGAGGTTACTGTTTAGTACCAATGGTGTCGGCGAATATTTGAGTTGTCTGGGTTCCATTTTGTCAGGGAAAAACCCTAATTTGTAGAATTTGGATGATCTGCATGGGATACCATACAAGTAAGTTGGACATGCATTTTGGACTCTTAGAACATGATGGTCAGTGAAGCAAGGACCGGCAGTTTTTCCTTTGTGAATGAAAGAAAATGCAGATCCAAAAAGGAAATTTAAAACGCAACGAGTCGATGTGAGAATAATCCTACAAGAAGTTGAGGACATATAGCATCCAGAAGCAGTGTACAATTGTACCATCTACAAGTTAGATAGCTGTTCAAGTCTACCAAGCATTCAGCTCATGCTAACATTAGGAACAGATTAACCAGGACAAGATGTTGTTGTAGTGTTTTGTCATGCAGATTACAATTTGGAGCACAATCATAGAGAACCAAAAAACCCTAAAATATAATGCAATGTGTCGGCAGAAGATGAATAAATGCTTCATTTCAAGAGGCCTGGAGGCTGTGATGAGTTTATACTGCTATTAATTGGTCAATTAGTTTGTTACCCCATTGTTTTCAGCAGTTACTGTACGCCTGATTGAAAACCGGATTTTATCAACTAAATTTAGTACACATCGTCATGTGCCATGCAAATGATCCAATAAACACCAACTTTAATGAATCTTTTGAACTTGTTTAGTTGTTTGGGGAGGAACGCAGACCGCTCCAATATCAATGGGGAAAATCCTTGTATTTTATTTCCTGAAATTTTTCAAATTCTAAAAAATTTAAAGTTTATTACACTAAAATTTATTTTTAACTTTTCAAATTCTAAGATTTATTGCTCTTTTAACATTAATTGATATGAACTTTTGAGTTCGAAATTTTAAATTTATTCGTCTTATAAAATAAATATATTGTCATTAAATACAAAGTTTTAAAATTTCAAAATATTAATAAAATATTTAAATTTTTAAGGTTTTACTGAACAAACAAATCGCGAGACACATATCCTGTGCTCACACATATAGACATGTGAGACACCATCCATGATTGATACATACGCATAAAGCCTTTTTTTTTTTTTTTTTTTTCCTTTTAAGTGAGCGTAAGTTTTTTTTTTAAAAAAAAAAATAATAAAAACTCCTTTAAACATGTAAAAACATGCCCAGAAATATAACTTTTTCTCCATCATATGAGATTAACCCATTATTTATAGTCAATAACATCGGATCAATTACTAATATGAGACTAATCGATTATATATGAGAACTTAATGCAAACAGATTCATGTAAACAATCCCTGATTACGAAAAAATATATATATTATGACTAAAGGCGAATAATCCAGTGCCTCGTAAGTCTCATGGTTCTCCTTATATGAAATAAATGGGGAAAAAGAAAAATAAATTAGGCGAGGGAAAATTATGTTGCATCAGCAGCCATATCATGCACATGATCTTCAATGGCCATGGGCCATGGCCCCCTATCCTCATCTTTATCAGCATCATTAAATCGCATCAAATCAAACTTCATATCTAAATATGGCTACTAATAAATCCTCCTCCAAATTTAAAAACAAATAAAAAAGACTTCCACATCAGCATTACTTCGCTCGCAACCACAATTTTATAAAAAAAAATAAAATAATAATTTATTTTTACGGAATTAAGAGTACTTTATTATGTGGTTATATATGACTCCGAATATGGAGATAAGTCTAAGAAATCTCTGGAGTCAAATACATATCTACGTTCATAAATACCATAATCAAACATTTGTAAACGTGTCAACGTCACGCTGAACAGCAAGTCAAACCAGCCAACTGCCCAAGTCAAATTGATAGGCCCATAAATCTCACTTAGCTGGTTGCGTCTGGTCAACCAACTCGAGTCTAGAGCGGATACGGATACACATTCAATGTAAAACATCGCGGACCAGGCCACGTTTCACCCTCGATATCAAATAAATATTATTCTACTAAATCAACTCTTTAAGTCGCTTCGACACGCGGTTGGACACGTGTCATTCCCGTGGTCGAGGATTAATGGCAAAGTCGCAAAATTTCGGAAAGAAAAGCTTTTAAAATGGGCTTTTTGTCGGCCAGGTATTACTACGGCTATGGGCCGGCATGAGCGGGCCGGACACTTGGAGATCATGGGCCGTCGTCGTGAGTGGTCCAGGCCCATTTATTGCAATATAACACGTGTACGGGTGCTGCTGTCTGTGTGCAAATGTATGAAAGGTCTAAGTCTCTGATGGGTCAGCTCGGGCCTACAGTTGTCGATGGCTAAGGGCACTGGAGGGGCCAATAGAGTTTGACTTTTAGATGCTTGACAATTGCTAATTAACAATTAACTAAGCAGTCAGTGAGAATGGGCCGCAATGTCCGAATCAAATACAAAAGTTTTTTTTTTTCTTAAAAAAGAAATACATACGATATAAACAATACATGACTAGTTTGTGTTATGTACATTCAATTTTAATTTTAAAAGTTCGTTAGTACCAAAGTACCGATAATAATAATAATAATAATAATAGATTATTATAGATTATTATACAACTCGATGCAGACTTATCCGAGAAACATCTAAATCAACTAATCAACGAAATTATCCGGCAGGCCTCCATCATCTAAATGTTTTGACATCTTGCTAAACTAATCAGCATCGTATTATTAATGTAATGTAGGCTGCCATTTATATTTGCCTGGTTGATAAACTTGTGTAGTAGCAATCTCAGCGTAGATTATTGAAAATTGAACTCGTATAATTGATCGCTAGTGCTTCTCCATTCATATTGTCAAAGTTTGCTGCTGCTGATAATATTGCATTTCTAGTACAAATTGCTAGCTAATCAGCAACACTTAGTTTAATTAGAAACTACGTGGGTTGAACCTGTTTCAGGGTTTTCGGTCTCATTGTGGTCCATGGCTGGAGTCTGGACCTAAGGATGCACTCGATTGGCATCCGAATTAAGAGAAGTGGGAGAACTCAAGCCAATTTCTTCCATTTAAATATTTTGTTCTAATTCCATCTCATTACACTTGGATTATATGGTTTTTTTTTTCTAGAAATTTTTACTATTTTTAATTGCTCACTGTGTTATGAATTCCAAAGGGACTTAGTGTTTGCGGAGATTATATTGTGATGTTCTAATTTGGTATTTAGGTATTTTATTCTATGATTCTCTAATTATGATCTTTTAAATAAAAAAGGACTAGGTTCCGTGATGAAACGTGTAGCATTTGTTTTGTTCTATGATTTTTTTTGGTTAATAGTTTTTTGCCATTTCTTGCATTGTCTTGAGTTTGCCTTTAAAACAATGGTATTTTAGTTCAAATCATCAATTTGGGTGGTGTACTTCACTTGTTTGGTTTGTATTGAAGTAATATTATCTAAATTCTTATTATCTTTGGATGACTTATTTTCATTTTGAGCATTTATTTCGTAAGAATGCATGGTTATTTTTGTGTACTATTTTTCTTGGTACTACAAATTGCTAGATTTTTTCTAACTCCAAATACAATTGCTCTCCTATCATTGGATAAATACAATATTGATTTTATTCTAGATGGCAATTAAATCTCTTTAAAAAAATAAATATATAAAAAACATGGGGAGTCTTTTGTGGGTTGATTTGATTTTGGTTTGGTTTTAATGGATTGTGATAATTTTTCATATTTACTTAAGTATTTCAGAGGTACTTTCGTGTAATTATACTTGAGATTTACTTCAATAGTAGACCTAAAACTAAGGTTTCTACTCAATGATGAATAAAAAAAAAAGAAAATACATCTTTATTATGAGAGAAAAGTATATATTGAAGAGTTATTTTTGAAACCTTAGTATCCCCTTATTTATATAAGTTGGAGTTTTCTTTTAATATAACGCTTACTTGGACTTTTTTAGCACTTTTTTTTATACGTCGACTACTACTTTCCAACTTGACTTTGGGTTGGTTTTAATGGGTTGTGATAATTCCCAAATTTACTCTAGTACTTAGAAGATATATTTTTATACAACCATATTGAGATTTACTCAAATACTTGAATGGTATTTTTGTACATCCATACTTGAGATTTACTCAAGAATTCAAAAAATATTTTTGTGTATCTACACTTGAAACTTACTCGAGTGTTTAGAAAGTACTTCTTTGTAACTATACTAGAGATTTATTTTAGTCCCACATGGATAATCTGAGCCTTCTTTTCCTTCATTATTTTAGTATGCTTTTTCTTCATTATTTCAATACTCCGAGCTCTTTTTTATCTTTATTATTTCAACATTTATGACATGTTATTATTTTTTTCTAATAAATGATATGGAGTTCCTAATTTTCATGGTATATCAATGGCTGAATTCACCTAAGACATGAGTGCAAGGACCTCAAACAAAGCAAAAATATAAGGGATCCCAATGAAAAAGTGGTCTTCGATGTACACTGAGTGTTTGGTTAACTTTCTCATGAAATAAGCTAATGTAGGACTTTGAGTTGATAAGTCCTTCAAGTGGATTACTTTTGATTCATGTGCCATTTATGTAAATAATCAATTCAATGAGAATTATACCATGGAATACATTAAAAACTACTACCGTATTCTTGAAAAAAGATAAGCTATTATTTAAAAAACTAAGGATGCTAGTGGTGTGATGCAGGGGAAAGAGGGGGCATGAGGGGTCGGAGAAAGAGCACCGTCTTCTCTTGATGCAGAGGGAGGAAGCACGAGAGATAGGGAGAAGATCACCGTCTTCACTTGATGCAGCGGGAGGAAGGCATGAGGAATAGGGATGATAGATCACCGTCTTCTCGCAATTGATTCGATCCGCATTGATGTAGCCGGAGGGGCACAAGGGATATGAATGACAGAATTCACCGCTCTTCT
>RXID01001570.1:0-10377 GCA_005019695.1 Trichopus zeylanicus subsp. travancoricus | reverse complement strand
ATCTTTTTAAATATTTACTTGTGCCAATTATATTTCATTCATAAATTATATGAATATTGGTTACAAATATTAAAATTTCTCGAGCTCAAGGATTGGGACACGAGCAAGAGCATAGGGCTTGTGACACAGCATGAGCACAAGGGTTATGACATAGGCACAAGTACAGGAGTTGGGACATAACCATGAGCATGGGGATTGGGACACAAGCATAGGCATAGGGATTGGAAATAGGCATGATCATAGGAGTTGGCAAATGGGCATAAGCACGAGGGTTGGGACATGAGTATAAGAACGGGAATTGGGACACAAGCACAAACATGGGGGGTTCAAAAATAAACACGAACATGGGGGTTAGGACACAACCATGAGCACAAGGGTTAGGAAACATGTATGAGCACAAAAGCTAGGAAATAAGCATAAGCATGACAGTAGGGACACAAAGTACAAGGATTTAGAAATAGGCACGAGCATGGGGGTTTGGAGTTAGGCATGGTCATTGGGGTTGGGACACAAACATAAGCACGAGCACTAACACGAACCTGAGGTTTGAGTCTTGGGCATAGATATAGAGGTTTGGACATAAACACAAGTACAAGAATTGGGACATGAGCACAAATACTGGGAGTTGGAACATGAGCACAAGTACGGGGATCGAGAATCTTTTTGTTTGAATCATTATATGTCAAAACTTTGGATAATATTGATATACAAATTATATTTTTTTTCATACCTATTTGAGGAGAAAGAAACCTTGTGACGCTCCCGACCCAGCACGATATTATTCCTGAGCGTCTGCGGCCCATGACCCACCCGACACCGGGATTTTATTTTTCCCAGTTTTTCGGAAAAATACCTTGTTGTTGGGTCTACGACAATCATCATATTTAGCCTAGTCTCAACTCCAACACTTTATCAATGTAGGACTAAAGACAACTGCTGCAAGTTATAGGCCCACTGCCTGTCTACTGGCCCATTGGCTCCATCGAGGACGTAGAAATCCCACCCACCCCCCCCCCCAACCCCCCAACCCAAACCTCTCCCTTTTCCTCCTCCCTACACGTAATAATCCTCCTCTCTCCTCCTCCTCCTCTTCTTAAGGGCTCAATGTTCGCACTGAGCTAGCCCACATCGATCAAGAGGTGCGGAGTGGCTTTGATACCATTATGTAACGCCATCGACCCAGCACGATATTGTTCCTAAGCGTCTGCAGCTCGTGGCCCACCCGACCCCAGGATTTTGTTTTTCTCAGTTCTTTGGGAAAAGCCCACAAAGACCCAGTAGGGCTAGTGGGCCTGTAACTAGTAGCAGTTGTCTTTAGTATCATATCGACAAAGTATTGGAGTTGAGATTAGGCTAAATATGATGACTACTGTAGACCCAACAACGAGGCCTTTTTCCGGAAAACTGGGAAAAATAAAATCCTGGGGTCGGGTGGGCCGCGGGCCCAGATGCTTAGAGACAATATCGTGCTGGGTCGGGGGTGTCACATAGTGGTATTAGAGCCACTTCGCACCTCTTGATCGATGTGGGCTAGCTCAGCGAGAACGCTGAGCCCTTGAGGGTGGGAGATTGTAAGGCCCGGTGAGGCTAGTGAGCCTGTAAGTAGGCAGTGGGTCTGTAACTAACAGCAGTTGTCTTTAGTCCCACATCGACAAAGTGTTGGAGCTGAGACTAGGATAAATATGATGATTGTCGTAGACCTAACAATGAGGCCTTTTCCTGGGGAACTCAAAAAAATAAAACCTTGGGGTTGGGTGGACCGCGGGCCGCATACGTTTAGGGATAATATCGTACTGGGTCGGGGGGCATCACATAGATATTGTAAGGCCCGGTGAGGCCAGTGAGCCAGTATACAAGCAGTGAGCCTATAACTGGCAACAGTTGTCTTTAGTCCCACATTAACAAAGTGTTGGAGTTGAGACTGGGTAAAATATGATGACTGTCGTAGACCCAACAATAAGGCCTTTTCCCGGAGAACTGGAAAAAACAAACCCCTGGGGTCGGCTGGGCCGCGGACCGCAAACGTCCATGGACAATATCGTGTTAGGTCGGGAGCGTCACATAGTGGTATCAGAGCCACTCTGCATTTCTTGATTGATGTGGGCTAGCTCAGCGAGGATGCTGAACCCTTAAGGGGGGGAGATTGTAAGACCCAGTGGGCCAGTAGGCAAGCAGTGGGCCTGTAACCGGTAGCAGTTATGTTTAGTCCCACATCGACAAAGTGTTGGGATTGAGACTGGGCTAAATATGATGACTGCCATAAACCCAATAATGAAACCTTTTCCTGGGGAACTGGGAAAAACAAAATTCTGAGGTCCGATGGACCGCGGGCCGTACACGCCTAAGAACAATATCGTGTTAGGTCGGGGGTGTCACAGACCCATTGTAAGACAACCATCGAGAGAAGACCACACAAATTTTTTTTTTCAAAAATTGAATAAATTAACTTGTTTTGTATAAATTGATTTAGATGTAATTCAAGATGTATAATTTTGTCAAATGTATTGTGATTGTGATTCATTTTTTTTTACAAAATTACATTACAAATATAGAATTTAGTGTTGTATATTTATAATAAAATATAATAATAGGTTTCAGCAATTTTTCTCGACACTTTGAAGAAAAAGTGTCTGTAAAAATCTTTGTTAGTGCCTTTCGTCAAAGCACCGACAATACTTTTTATTGATGCTCTTGGATAAGTATTGCCAATATTACAGTGTTGGGTGACACTTTTTCAACATTGTCAGAAATTTGCGGCGAACAAGAAGCACCGTAAAAAAATGCTAGTAAAATATAGCTGACACTTTTTTGGATAATAAGCGCCACCAATATTGAAGAATATTATAGTGGATGAAACCAAATTAGGTAAAAATATAGCAAAATAATATTGTAATATTAATAACAATATTTCAAATTATACTAAAAAAATCATAACTTTAAAATAATCATATTAACATACCAAGACCTAAGCATCAAAATAAGCTAAAAGTTTGTAGCATTATATTAAGTCAAAGTCAATAATAAAAATAATCCTAACAAGACAAATCATTTTAAAAATATAATTTATACAAGTTTTAACTCTAAATCAAACCAACGATTCACTGAAAAATGAGGGAGAAAGGAAAGAAGAAATACTTTTATTTCATGACTTTTAGACCTATAGAGTGCTAGTTGATGAAGAAGATTGACACCTTTTCCCTCTCACGATCCTCTCCTATAACCCACTGCATCTTTTTTAGTAACGTTATCAACAACTTATGAGATTGGGTATAGTTTTGAAGTGTGGCTGACAACTTTGAGCATATTAGAGATTAATTTCTTTACTTTAGTAGCATCATTAACAATTTATAAGGTTGGATATAATTCTAAAGTGTGGCTAATGGTTTTGAGTGTATTAGCGATTAACTTCTTTTGTTTGGTAGCATTACCAATAACTTATGAGGTTGGGTATAGTTTTGAAGTATGACAATAACTTTGAGCTTGTTGGTAATTAACTTTTTAGTTTGGTTGCGTCACCAAAGGCTTGTGGGGTTAGATATAGATTTGAACGTGTTGACAATTAACTTCTTTGATTTAGAAGTGGCGTTATCCACTACTTGTGGACTTGAATGAAACCCTAGAGTGATATCAAAGACTTTCGTAATACACCCAATAGAACTCAGTTTGACCCAATCTGGTTCTATTTGGACTAACTCTGGTTCAGGATAGGATGACAATATCACTCATTATTCATAGCCTTGGAGTGTTGTCAAAGGTTTAGCACACCCAGTGAGATTCAGTTTAACTCATTTAGTTATATTTGAACTAATTTTGGTTTAGACTTAGTTCAACATTGAAAATCTAATTTTAATTTGAGTCTGAGTTGATTCAACTTGATGTTTAAAACTCGATTTGGATTAAGTTTGGTTTAATTTAATTCAATGTTTAGAACTCGACTTTGATTTGAGTCTAATTTAATTCTATTTAATGTTTAGAACTTGATTTCGACTCAAGTATGGTTTCATTCGATTTTAGTCAATTTCAATCTTGTATTAGACCTTTAATGGATCTTCGATCTGACCCTTAATGGGTTCTTGATGGATCTTTCTTGGATCCAACTTTGAATAAGTTCTTGATAGATTCTTCTTGGGTCTAGCCTTAAATGGGTCCTTATTTGATCCTCAGTTGATGTTAGACCAAATCTTTATTGATTTTCGTTTGGATCCTGTCTCAACCTATTGATGGACTTGGGTTTGACCATGTTGGACCTCCATTGGGTTCGTGTTTGCATCTTAATGGACTTGGGTTTAAATTCAAGTCAATTTGGTTCAACTTTGTTTTAGTTGACCTGCTTCTGGTTTGATTTTAGGCTCAATTCAACCTGATTTAGCTTTCAATTTGAACTTAATTCAACTATTTCGAGTTTGATTCGAGCTTAGTTCGACTCAAATTAGATTTGATTTGAATTTGACTTGATTTTGAATTAATCGAACTTAAACCCAATTAGGGTTGAGTTTTAAGTTGATTTTTCTCGGATTAACTCAATTTGGATTTTAGATCTAGTTTTATTTGAGTTTTAGTCCATCTGTTTGATCAATTTAGGTCTATTTGGTGGACATTTGAGATGATTAATTTATCCCTGCTTAGTTTAGTATAATTAAATCATTTTTATTTAATTGATTTGTATTAATTTAGTTGGTTCAAGAGTTCATGGGCTCTCATGATAACTTTGGCTAATCCCATGGGATGGTCTTGATTCAAATAGACAATCAGTGGGCCCGTAGACTAATCTTAATTTGAATAAATATTTGGTAAGCTCACAAATTGACGTTAGTCCAAATAGACATTCATTGAACTTGTAGGCTAGCCTTAATCTAAATAGAGCTTCGGTGAGCTTGTAAGTTAGTTTTAATCTGAATAAACATTCGGTGAGTTCATAAGCTGACCTTAGTTCAAATAGACGTTCGGCGAACTCATAAAATAGTATTAATTCGAATAGACATTCGGCGAAGCCTGATCTTAGTCCAAAATTAATTTTGAGTGAGTCCGTGAATTGATCCTAAACTGGAGTTGATTTTGGATGAGTTCGTGAGCTAGCCCTAGGTCGGTAATGGGAGTTCGTCAATGTATAGAAGACCGCTGGTGATCGTGATATTAGTGGAGTTTTGTTGATGCATATACCTGTGGGTGATGGTGATGGTGATGGAACTTTTGATAGATAACAAATTGTGATGTTAATAAAATTTCATTAATACATCAAAGATTGCATGTGGCTAGTGGTAATAATAGCACGAAAATAAAGACAAGAAAATCTTTTTCTTTTTTTTTTTATTTTTTCTTTTGAACAAGCAACTTTTTTATATATTTTTCTTTATTTTCCTTCTTCTCCTTTCTGCCCGTGCCTTGCTTCGTCTTTCTCATTCGAGCCATGATGGCCTGGGGCTTCTCCTGGTCAGATCTTGGCTGAATCTGGTCACAGGGGAGCGGCACTCGCGGCCGTGGCAGTCGAGGAGGATGGCTGGCGAACGAGGGCCGTGGGCTGCAGCACGGAAGCCGTAGGTCGAGGCATGGGAGGCTCCGAGATGCGGTGGCAGGGTAGGGTTCCAGCCAGGCAGGCTAATCTAGCCGCAGAGAGAGGCAGCGCTAGGCTGCGGGTGGAGGTGGTGAACCTAGCGCGGGGCTTGGGGCTAGCGGCGAAGCGTGCTGGCATGGTGGAGGGCCGGTGGAGGGCCGGTGGAGGGTCTCGGGCTTGGGTGGCTAAGGCAAAGGGTGCTACGAAGAGTCCGGGCTCCTCTTCTTCAGGTCCACAGCCAGATCCGATCAGATCTTGGCCAGATTCAGCCACAGGCTGATGGCGAGCGATGGTGTAGAGTCCAGTTGAGGGCTGGAGGAAGACTGGAGATGCGGGCTGAAGCTCGGCGATGACACGGTAAGGAAACAGTCGGAGGACTGCAGGCTGGGGACGGCAACGAAGCACAGGGCCAGTGGCGGAGTGACGGCGACTCCTTCTTTGTGAGCAACCGCTGGTGAGGGGGTAACGACTGTCCAGGATGACTAAGAGGTCAACACGGCAGGATGGAGCACGGCGTGCGGGTAGAGCAACAGTAGAAGGCTGAAGACTTCGCAGGGGAGGAAGAACAATGGACCAGAGAGCAGGAGGATGAAAGAGGAAAAATAAGCATAGATCAGAACCTTACTGATTCACGATGATAACCTCTCCGATCTCTCTCGGATGGCTTCCTGGCCTTCTCTCTATATTTTTGGTCTCCAACTTCACATCAATTTATAGACCTCCACGAGATCTGTAATTAAATATTTAATTAATTAATTTTGGAATATTGTGATTGGATTTTAATATTTGTGATTGATTTCATTTTGAAAACATATTGGATTGGATTGAATAATATTTTTATATTTTATGAATGACATATAACTCATTAATTGAGATTTATTTTTCTAATAAAAAAGTTGAAATATATACTATTTTTTGATACTAAAATTTTAGGAAAGTTATTTACAAACTTTTTAGAAAATTTAGACAAAAATATAATTTTATAAGTTTCAAGGGTCTTTTTACAAAAAAAACTTATTTATAAAATTTTAAAACTTTCAAAATTTTTTTTGAATAAAATTTAGACTTGTTTATCAAATAAAATTTTTTGAAGATTTATTTGTAAAATTTAAAAATTTCAGGTGTTTATTTGTGATATATAAAATTTTGAGTGATTTATTCGTAAACTCTAGTTTTTACGAGCGGTTAATTCGAAATTTCAAAATTTTCAAGGGCTTTTTTACAAAAAGTTTCATCCCAAGATCTTATTCATAAGAATAAGAAAAGCCTTGTGAATAACCCATTTGTAAACATGTATTTAGTCCAGGGATCTATTTGTAAAAATTTTATATTTTTATTTTGATCTAGATATTTGTGAATTTTAGGCTCACTTTTGATCTACATATCTAGCCCAATTAGCTCTGTAGTTTAAACCTAAATTTTTTGATAATTCAAGTACAAATTAAATTCAATTTTTGATCAAATCTTATCATTATTTAGGTCCAATTGAGACTCACATTTGAATTATAATCCAATGATATTTAACTCTATGTTTTGATTAAATTTGATTTTTGGTTAAAATTGACTCAAATAAATGTCTCCTTTACATCCACTTTGTAAGGTTTTTTTTTCAACAGGAGGAGTGGATGTGAACAATTCTCAAGTATCTAGCTCTTGTGTCATTGTTTTGAGAATTGATTGTATTTGCATGTGAGAACAGATTTGATTTGCCTTATCTTATGCATGCTTGATTGCTTTGTAAAATGGATTTGAATTACCACGTGGGAGTAGATTTCATCTATCATAAGAAGTGAACTTGATTTAATACAAAAAGTGGACTTGAGTTGTCACCAACGGTAGATCTGAGTTGCCACAATAAGTAGACTTGATTTGCCATAATAAGTGAACTTAAGAAGTCGATTTAGCTTGCTACAATAAGTGGACTTAATTTGTCACAACAAGTAGACTTGAGATGCCACAATAAGTAGATTTGGGATATCACAATAAGCAAGTTTGATTTGCTACAATAAGTAGATTTGATTTGATACAATGAGTAGACTTTGGGTTATCACAATGAGTAAACTAGATTTACTATAAGAAGTGGACTATGAGTAAGACATAAAATGGATAAGATTTTGTGTGCATGTTTTGCCTCGAGAAACATAGAGTATATGTTTGACTGGGCATAACCTTTTTGAGGAAATCAGACGTTTCATCATAGAAAATATATAGACACTTTCGGTTATTGTTGTTGCTCCCAGAGACTGAGGCATAATACCTCTTCAGGAATTAGATGTTGATTAGTAGCATAGGCCTTTTCTTGAACCGATGTTAATTTTCATCAGTTCATTTATTGTGGCTTGCCTCTCGTCTTCGAGTTCTGGTAGAGGTTCTTTTGGTTTGAGGATCATGTTTTCACCAAGTGGTTCGTCATATTGAGTGGGGCTTGGCAAAGGTTCCTCTTTTGATTTCGAGGGCATTTCTACTGCATACCCCCTTCCTTCATGTTTCAATGAAGCTTCACTAAGGACTTACCTTCCTGTAATGTTTGAAATACCATGCCTAGCTTGACGCATATGGCTTGTGTATAAGAAGGTACTGATGATGTTTGATCAACCTCATTATAGATCCAATAATGACCATGAAGCATATATGAATGCTTAGAGCGATGTAGCCCAGGCCTTTAGAATTCTTCATTGGTATATTGGACTAGAATGCTTTGTTGTAATCAATTGAATCAGCAATATATGCTCAATTCCAACAAATAGATCCTAAGGTCGATGCTAGTTGAACTATGGTAATTCAAGCTGACAGTTCATCTTTTAGAATGTCAAATTGGTACATGAGTTTCGAGAAAAGTAATCTTATGGAGTGATGCTCTCTCTTTTATTTTCAATTGTAATGTTTAAAGAAGCAAATGATGCAGAGCATATGTGTTTGTATTTGTTCTTTTGAAAGAAAATTTTTTCAAAAATTTCTTCTAGAAGACAGGTGATATATCATTTCATCTTCAGTTAAGACCTTCTACTTAATTTGGTTTGCTAAAATTTAAGGATGATTTTGTCTCAGGACATGGTAGGTCATTAATGGGTCTTCTCTTACACATTTTTTCTAGTGTAATATTTTCTTGAGGAACCTTTTTCTTTATCAACTTCACTACTTTCATCATGTTCCTATTGGCTAGTTGCTTATTTGTTTGATCTTGGATGTCTCTAATCCTTAATTTCCAATCCTTACCCACTTGTGGATATCATCTAGTATTTACTCTTTGCATGGTCTTTCTTAGCCGATAATACACCTAGATAAAACTAGTTAAGTCCTCCTAATTTTGACATGTAATCCAATTTTCTCCTCCTTTTCCTCTTTTTCTCCTTTTATTTTATTTTTTGATTAATCAATCTCATTGCTCTTTGAGGGTCTAAAGTTTGTGAGCTCGTAGATGCCAATTGGTTTTTACTTTTTGAGCCTGCCTCTCTTGGTTTGGCTTTCTATATGAGATTTGTTCATTTAAGATTTTATTTTCCATTTTTCATCCGAGGAGTGATCTTTTGCCTCTAGGAGGAGAATTTCAGGAGGTTATTTTTTGATCTTAGTACTTTTATTTTTAAAATAACTTTTTTAATAGGGTTCTACCTACTTGCAAATTGGTCGTCATATTTTTTGGTTTGCATTCTTGAAGTTAACTTAGGGTATTGGTGGGTGAAAGAGGTGCAAGAATTCCAACTCTACCATATTTCATCATTGATCATCCTTGCTTTCAAGTATTATCCTCACTTTTGGAGACTTTATCTGTAACATATAAGGTGATTCACCTACATGCTAAGATAACTTTCTATTTTATATTTCTTAAAAAATTTATTTTTGCTCCGAGAAGTACGAAATATATACTTGAATAGTTAGTTTTAATTTGACTAGATGTTTCACTATAGGCTAAACACTTTTCGTGCTTTCGAAGCTCATGCAATCATTTGATCCTTTCAAACTATATTTTTAGTATGAGTAACCTTTTTCTTATCCATTAATCATTTTGGCATTAGAAGACAGTGTTGCTCTTTTCTTACCTGAAGAAAATTGAATGCGTGTAATTTTGTTGTTCTTATTTAGCCCTTACAACATTAAATGTGAGGCTTATAGAATCTAGCTTTGGGTTCAATATGATATTTTGGAGTTAGCTGAGAGTCCTTCCTTTGGCAAGTCATAGGTGGTCAAAACTAACTTTTGCCTATCGCTTAATTTTTAAAAGACTGATATCCTAATTTGTGTCACTAGGTCCCCTATTTCATTATCAAGGTTCAAAATAATGAAATTTAGACTTTATCATTGAGGTGAACTCAGCCTCTGCCCTCTGGATGAATTTGGTGTTTGCTCACAATTTATAGGCATCCATGAGATCTGCAATCGAATTTTTGATTGGTTGATTTTGGAATGTGGTGTGATTGTGATTGCATCTTAATATCTCTAATTGATTTTATTTTGGAAACATGTTGGATTGGATTGTATTTCTGTATTTTATGAATGACATGTAATCTATTGATTGAGATTTATTTTTGTAATGAAGAGATTTGAAATATGTACTATTTTTGGATATTGAATTCTTAGGGGCACGTTCCCTTAGCAAATTTTTCAGAAAATTTAGATTAAAATATAAATTTACAATTTTCAAGGGTCTTTTTATAAAAAAAGACCTATTTATAAAATTTTAAAACTTTCAGGGTCTTTTTTGAATGAAGTTTGGACTTGTTTGTCAAATAAAAACTTTCAAGGATTTATTTATAAAAATTAAAGATTTTAGGAATTTATTTATGAAAATAAAATTTTAATGGGATTTATTTGCAAACCCTAATTTT
>RXID01001569.1:0-10284 GCA_005019695.1 Trichopus zeylanicus subsp. travancoricus | reverse complement strand
AACAATAGTAGTAGTAGTAGTAACAGTAGTAGTTGTTGTAATTGTACTAGTAGTAGTACTAGTAGTAGTTGTAGTAGTAGTAGTTGTTGTTGTAATTGGAGTAGTAGTAGTAGTCATAGCAATAATAGTTATAGTAGTAGTAGCAGTTGAAGTAGTTGCAGTAGTTGTAGTTGTAGTATTAGTAGTAGTTATAGTAGTCATAGTAGTAGTAGTAGCACCAGATGTAGGAGTTGGAGTAGGAGTCATTGTAGTAGTAGTAGGAGGAGTAGCAGTAGCAGTTGTAGCAGTAGTAGCAGTACAAGCAGTGGCAAGGGTAGTAGTTATAGTGGGGGTAGTATTGGCAATAGTTGCAGGAGAAGTAGGAGTCGATATAGGAGTAGTAGTAGGGGTAGTAGGTGTTGGAGTAGTGGTACTAGTAGTAGTAGTAGTAGGAGTCTAAGTAGCTGCTGGAGTTGGAGTCGGAGTAGTAGTAGTAATAGTTGGAGTAGTAGTCATGTTATTGATAGTAGTTGTAATAGTATTTGTAGTAGTAGTTCGAGTAGTTGCAGTGTAGTGGGAGCAAAAGCACTAGTAGTAGCAGCAGCAGTTGTTATTGTAGTAGTAGTTGTAGTGGTAGTGGTTGTAGTCGAAGTAGTAGCAATAATAGTAGTGGTTGTATTGGTCGTAGTAGTAGTAGTTGCAGTAGGAGAAGTAGCAATAGTAGTACTAGTGGTAATAATAGTGCTAGTAGTTGTTGTTGTAGTAGTAGCAGCAGCAGTAGTAGTAGTTGTAGGAGTAGTAATTGTTGTAGTAGTAGTAGTAGTAGGTGCAATTGTTATAGGTATAGTAGTAGCAGTAGTAGTCATACTAGTAGCAGCAGTAGTAGTTGTAGTAGCAGTAGTAGATGTCGTTGAATTAGTAGTAGTAGTTGTAGTAGTAGTAGCAGCAGCAGCAACCGCGGCAACAGTAGCAGTAGTTGGACTAGTAGCAGAAGTAGTAGTAGACGTGGTAGTAGTACTACTAGTAGTAGTAGCACAAGAGGTAATAGTTTCAGCGGTAGTAGTAATTGTAGTAGTAGGAGTGCAGTAGTAGAAGTAGTAGTGGTAGTAGTAGTAGTACTAATAGGACGAGTAGTAATAGTAGTAGAAGCAGAAGTAGCAGTAGTATTGGTAGTAGTAGTAGTATTAGTAGGAGTTTGAGTAGAAATTATTGTAGAAGTAGTAGTAGTAGTAGTAGTAGTAGTAGTAGTTGCAGTAGTAGTAGTAGTAGTAGTAGTAGTAGCAATAGAGGGAGTAGGAGTAGTAGTAGTAGGAGTAGTAGTGGTAGAAGTATTTGTAGTAGTAGTAGTAGTAGTAGCTGCAATGGTAGGAGTAGCAGTTGTAGCTGTAGTATTAGTGGTAGTAGTTGTTGTAGTAGAAGTAATCATAGGAGTAGGAGTAGTTGTAATATTAGTTGCATTTGTAGTAGTAGTAGTAGTAGTAGCAATAGTTATTGTCGTAGTAGTAGTAGTAGGAGTAGGAGTAGCAACATGAGTTGGAGTAGGCGTAGTAGTAGCATTAGGAGTAGTAGTAATAGAATAGTAGTAGTAGGAGTAGTAGTTGTACTAGCAGTAGTAGTAGTAGAGTAGCAGTAGTCGGAGTAGTAGTTGTAGTACCAGTAGCTGTAGTAGTAGTAGTAGTGGCAATTGTAGTCAAAGTAGTAGTAATAGTAGTAATAGTAGGAGCAGTAGTAGTAGTAGTAGTAGTAGTAGAAGTAGTAGGAAAGTTAGGAGTAGTAGTGGTAGTAGGAGTTGTAGTAGTAGTTAGAAAAGTTGTTGTAGCAATAGTTGCCGTAGTAGCAATTCTAGTAGGTGTATTAGGATTAGTAGGAGGCGTAGTATTAGTTGTAGTCAGGGTAGCAATAGCTGTAGGAGTAGTAGTAGTAGTAGTAGTAATAGTAGGAGAACTAGTAGTAGTAGTACTAGTTGGATTAGGACTGTGACTAGTAGTAGGATTAGTAATAGTAGAAGTACTAGCAGTAGTAGCAGTAGTAGGAGTAGTAGTACAAGTAGTAGTAGTAGTAGTAGTACTTGTTGGGTTAGAGTGGGACTAGTAGTAGTGATACTGGTAGTTGTCGTAGCGAGAGAGTAACTTAGCAAAGCAGTAGTAGTAGTAGTAGTAGTAGTAACAAGTGGTCGTTGTGGATAGGGGTAGTAGTGGTAGTAGGACTAGTAGTATAGGAGTAGCCGTAGTAGCAGTAGTTGTAGTAGTAGAGTGTAGTATTAGGACTAGTATTAGTAGAAGGATAGTCAGTAGTAGTAGTAGTAGGCTTCGGAGCAGGGAAATGTAGTTAGTAGTAGTGTAGTAATCGTAGTCTTAGTAGTAGCTATGTTAAAAAGGAGTCGTAGTAGTGGACGTGGTACTAGAAGTAGAAGTAGTAGTAGTAGCAGCAGAAGTTGTAGTAGTTGTGGTGGTAGTAGAAGTAGTAGTGGTAGAAATCCGAGTAGTAGTTGTAGTAGTAGTAATAGGACTAGTAGTAGTTGCAGTAGTAGTCATAGCATTAGTTGGAGTAGTAGTAGTGGTAGCAGTAGTAGTTGTAGTACTAGTTGTTGTCGTAATTGCATTAGTAGCAAGAGTAGTTGTAGTGGTAGTCGTAGTGGTGGTGGTAGTAGTAGTAGAAGTAGTAGGAGTTTTAGTAGTAGTTGTAGTAGTAGTAGCGGTTGTAGTAGTAGTTGTAGTAGTAGTAGCGGTTGTAGTAGTAGTAGGAGGGGAAATAGTACAGGTAACAATAGCTATAGTAATAGTTGAAATAGTAGTAGTAGTAGTAGCAGCAGCAGCAGCAATAGTAGCAGTAGTAGCCGCCGTTGTTGTAGTAGTAGCAGTAGTAGCAATAGTGAGAGCAGTTGCAGTAGGAGTAGCAATAGTAGTGGTAGGATAGGTTATGGTAGTAACAGTACCAGTAGTAGTGTTAGTAGTAGTAGTAGCCGTAGCAGCAATAGTAGTAGTGGTAGTAGTAGTGGCATTCGCAGTCGTAGTAGTAGTTTTTGTAGCAGCTTTAATAGAAGTAGATGTAATAGTATGAGTGGTACTAGTAATTGTAGTAGTAGCTGTAGCAGGAGTAACAGTAGTAATAGTAGTTGTAGTACTTGTAGTAGTAGTTGTAGTAATAGTAGGATTATTATTATTATTAGTAGTAGTAGTAGAAGTACTAGCAGTGGAAGTAGTTGTAGTATTGGTAATAGTTGTAGTAGTTGTAGGAGTTGGAGTAGAAGTAGGAGATGGAGTAGGAGTAGTAGTCGTACTTGTGGTTGTAGTTTTAGTAATAGTAGTTGTAGTAGGAGTAGCAGTAGTGCTGGTAGTAGTAGCAGTAGTAGGAGCAGTAGTAGCGGTAGTAGTAGTTGTTGTTGTAGGAGTAGTAGAAGTAGTAGTAGTAGAAGTAGTAATAGTAGTACTAGTAGTTGTTGTTGTAATAGTAGTAGTAGCAGTAGTAGTAATAGCGATAGTGGTACTAGTAGTGGTAGGAGCAGTTGTTATAGTAGTAGTAGTAGTAGGTGTAGTAGTTGGAGCATTAGTGGTAGCAATAACAGTCGTAGTAGTAGCAGTAGTTGTTGTAGTAGTAGTGGTAGAAGTAATAGTAGAAATAGTAGTTGTAGTAGTAGTAGTAGTAGGAGCAGCAGCAGTAGTAGTCATAGTAGAAGTAGTAGTCAGAGTCGAAGTAGGAATAGTTGTAGTATTAGTAGTACTATTAGTGGTAGTAGTAGTAGTAGTACCAGTTGGAGGAGGAGTAGTCAAACTAGTAGTAGTAATAGTAGCAGTAGTAGTTGTCATAGTAATAGTACTAGTAGTAGTTGTTATAATAGGAGTAGTAGTAGTAGTAGTAGAGGAAGAAGTAGGGGAAGGAGTGGTAGTTGTAGAAGCTATAGCAGTAGTAGTATTAAGAGCACTAGTAGGTGTTGTAGTTGTAGTTGGAGTAGAAGTTGTAGTAGTAGTAGTAGCAGTAGCAATAGGAGGAATAGTTGTAGTAGTAGTAGTAGTAATAGTAGTATTAGTAGTAGTAGGTTTTGTTGTTGTAGTAGCAATAGTAGTAGTAAATTAGTATTAGTAGATATAGTAGTAGTAGTAGTACGAGTTGGAGTAGGAGTAGTAGTAGCAGCAGTAGTAGTTGTAGGAGGTAGGAGGAGTAATAGCTGTTGTAGTAGTAGTTATAGCAGTAGTAGGAGTAGGAGTAGGAGTAGTAGTTGTCGTAGTTGTAGTAGTGGTAGTAATGGTAGTAGTAGCAGTAATTGTAATGGTTGTAGGAGTAGTAGTAGTTGCAGTAGCAGTAGCAGTAGTCATAGAAGTTGTAATTGTATTAGTATTAGTAGTAGAAGTAGTAGTAGAAGCAGTAGAGTAGTAGTAAATATTTGTATTAGTAGTTGTTGTAGTAGTAGAAGTAGAAGTAGTAGTAGAAGCAGTAGAGTAGTAGTAAGTATTCGTATTAGTAGTAGTTGCAGTAGTAGAAGTAGAAGTAGTAGTAGTGGTAGTCGTAGTGAAACTTGTAGTACTAAGACTTGTAGTAGTAGTAGTAGTAATAGTAGGAGAAGTAGTAGAAGGGGCAGCAGCAGTAGCAGAAGTTGTAGTAACCGCTACAACAATAGCATGATTAGGAGTAGCGGTAGTCGGAGCAGGACTAGTAGTAGTTGTAGTAGAGTAGAAATAGGGGTAGAAGTAGTAATAATCGTAGCAGTAGTTGAAGTCATAGTAGTAGTAGTAGGACTGGGAGAAGTGGTAGTAGTACTAGGTCTAAAAATAGTAGTAGTAGTCGCACAAGTAGGAGTAGGAGCAGTGGTAATTCTACTGCTGCTTCTACTACTTACTACTACTACTACAACTACTGCTTACTACTACTACTACAACTACTACTGCTACTAGAATCCCTACTACTTCCACTACTACCGCTACTACAGCTACTACTTCCACGACTACTACTTCTATTCTTGTTACTACTACTGCAGAAATTGCTACTATCGCTACTGCCACTATTATTACTTCTACAACTGCTATTACTGCTATTACCATTACTTCTACTACTACAATTACTACTACTACTGCTGTTGCTGCTTATACAGCTACTGCTACTACTACTACTACTACTACTTATTATACAACCAATAAAATTGCTAATACTAGTTATACTACTACAAATACGACTACAACTACAACTACTTCTCCCACAATAACAACAACTACTACTACTACTTCGTCTCCTCCTACTATTATTGTTGTTACGGCTAGTACTACTACAACTACTGCTACTGCTACTACTACTACAACAACAACTACTACTACTACTACTGCTACAACTGCTACTACTACAACCACTACTACTACTACTACTAATGCTACTACCATTACTACTACTTCTGTTACTCCTAATGCTACTACTTCAGATACTACTGCTACAAGTAGTACTACAAATAATGCTATTACAACTATAGCTACTACCTCTACTTCTACTTCTCCTAATACCGATACTTCTAATATTGCTTCTCCTTTTACTACTACTACTACTAATACTACCACCCCAACTACTACTACTATTGCTACTAATACTACCACTACTACTAAGACTAATATTACTCCCTCTACCACAGCTATTACTACTACTCCAAGTACTACTACTACTAATGACTACTACTACTACTACGACTACTAATATTGCTACTACTGCTATGACTACTACTACTACTACCGCTAATATTACTGGTTTACTACCATTGCTACTCGTACTACTATTACGACTACTACTATTCCTACTATTGCTGCTACTACTTCTACAACTATTCCAACTCCTACTCCTACTACTTCTACTACTACTACTACTAATACTACTACTACTACTTTGCTACTACTACGACTATTACTATTCCTACTACTACTACTATTACTTCTACTACTACTACTACTTCTCCTACAACTACTACTATGACTACAACAACTACTGATGCTGCTACCACTACTCCAACAATTCCAACTCCTACTACTACTCCTACCATTACAGCTATGACTATTACTATTGCTAATCCTACACCTACTTGTGCTACTACTAATACTCCTACTCCTACTCCTACTCCTACTCCTACTCCTACTACTGCCACTACTCATACTCCTCCTCCTCCTCCTCTTCCTCCACCTCCTCCTCCTCCTCCTCCTCCTCCTACTACTACTACAGCTACTACTACTACTTCAACTCCCTCTACTGCTAGTACAACAACTACTACTACTACTAATACTACTACTACGATTTCTAATACTGCGACTTCTGCTACTACTTCTATTGCTACTCATACTACTACTATTTCTACTACTACTGCTACTACTAAAACTATTGCTACTTCTATTACTATTGTCGTTGCTACTTCTGCTACTATTGCTACTACTACTACTACTACTACTACTACTACTACTACTACTACTACTACTACTACTGCAACTGCTACCACTACTGCTATTGCTACTACTACTCTTATTACTACTACTACTACACCAATTACTGCTTTTGCTACTATTGCTTTGACAACTGGTACTACTACTACTACTACTAATACTACTATTACTACTATTGCTATTGCAACTACTGCTTCTACTGCTTCTGTTGCGACTACTTCTCCCACTACTACTACTACTACTACTACTACTACTACTACTACTACTACTACTACAGTTATTACTACTACTACTACTACCACCACCACCACCACCACTACCTCTACAACTACTACCACTATCACTACTACTACTATTATTACTACTACTTTGACTACTACTACTACTACTGGTGCTACAACTACTACTATTACTACTAGTGTTGCAATTGCTGCTACTACTACTACTACTACTACTACTAGTGCGACCACTATAACTGCTATTGTTGCTGCTACTATTGTGACTACTAGTACTGCTACTACTGGTGCCAGTAGTACTACTACTATTGTTGTTGCTCCTGGAGCTACTAATACGCCTACTACTACTGCCACTATTACTACTACAATGACTGTTACTACAACTACTACTACTGTTGTTGCTACTACCACTGTTGTCGCTACTGTTGTTGCTGCTGCTTCTATTAATACTACTGCTCCTACAATTTCTACTGCTACCATTGCTACAACTACTGCTACAGCTACTACTACAGTGACTACTTCTGCTACTACTTCTACTAGTACTACTGCTACTACTTCACCTACTACTATTACTACCACTACTGCTACTACAATAACAAATACTACTAGTATAACAATAATAACTACTACAACTACAGCTACTACAACTGCTACAACTACTACCCTTAGTAATGCTACTAGTACTACTACTTCAACTGCTACTGCAACTGCTACTACTAGTACTACTATTGCTTCAACAGCTACTACTACTACTACAACTACTCTAACTACTGTTGCTACTACTAGTGCTACCGCTACTAATATTGCGACTACTACAGCTACTACTCCTGCTGCTACTACTACTACTTGTACTACTACTACTGCTGCTGCTGCTGCTGCTGCTGCTAATACTACTACTACTGCTACTACTACTGTTGCTACTACTACTATTATTACTACACTACTACTGTTACTACTTCTGTTACTTCAACTACTATTACTCATACTAATACTATTATTGCTAGTACTAGTATTAGTATTAGTACTACTACTACTATTACTACTTCCACAACTATAACTAAGACTGCTACTACTACTAGTTCTGCTAATACTGCTACTATAGAAACCACTACTACGATTGTGGCTACTGTTATTGCAACAACTACTACAACTACCACTGCTACTACTACCACCACGACTACTACTACTAATAATAATAATGCCGCTATTGCACCACTACTGCTACTATTACGGCAACTAGTACTAGTACTGCTACTATTTTTGCTGCTAATACTACAACTACTACTTCTACTACTACTACTACTACTACTACGACTACCACCACTACTATTGTTACTAGCACTACTACTAGTACTACTCCTTCTGCTGTTGTTCCTACTACTATTGCAAATACTATCACCATACTACTACTCTACTTCTCTTACTACTACTATTACTATTGCTACTAACATTGCTTCTACTACTACTACTACTTTTGCTACTGATACTACTTCTACTACTACTACTACTATTTTTGCTGCAGCTACTGCTGCTACTACTACTACTACTATTACCGCTACTGCTAATACTACTGCTACTACTGCCACTGTTGCTACTGTTGCTGCTACCGTTGCTACTACTACTATACCTACTTCTTCTCCCAACGCTACAACTGCTACTACTGCTACTACATTTGCAGGTACTGCTACTACTTTTGCTAGTACTACCACTACTTCTCCCACTTTTACTACGGCTCTTACCACAACTACGACTATAGTTATTATTACTGCTACTACTGTTGCTACAACAACTACTACTACTACCCCTACTACTACAACAAGTACTACTACTACTACTACTGGTGCTATTTCAAATACTTCTCCTATTACTGCTGCTCCTATGACTACCACTAAGAATACTACTATAACTACCACTATAGCAACTATTACCACTGCTACTACTACAATAACTACTGCTACTATTACTACTACAACTACTATAACAACAACTACTACTGATACTACTACTACCACTACAACTACTAGTACTATTACTACTACTACTACTACTACTAATACTACTATAGCTTCTACTATTACTGCAACTACGGCTACTACTTCTATTGCCACTCCTACTACTACTCCTACAACTACTACACCAACTTCGATTACTATTACTACTACTCCTGATACTACTACTACTCCACTCCTAAACTAACTCCTACTACTACTACTACTAATACTACTTCAACTACTATTACTAGCACTACTGCTACTACTACTACTACCACAACAACAACAATAACAACTACTACTAGCACTATTGCTGCTACTGCTGCTGCTACTACAACTGTTACTAATACTGCTACAACAACAACAACTACTACTACTATCGCTGCGGCTGCTGCTGCTACTCCTTACTAATACAATTATTACAACTACTACTATTAGCACTACAACTACTGCAACAACAACAACAACAGAAACTACTACTACTACTACTACTACTACTACTACTACTATTACAACTACTACTCCTACTCCTTCTTTTACTACAACTAGTCTATTATTATAGCTATTACTATACTGCTACTGCTACTATTGTTACTACTATTACTACTTCTATGACACCTACTTCTACTCCGAAAACTACCACTACTATTTCTACTCCTACTACTACTCCTACTACTACCACTACTACTCCTCGTATTACTACTACTACTACTAATGTTGTTGCTGCTACTACTATTACCACTTTTACTACTACTACTACTACTACTACAAGTACTACTACTACTACAATTACTTCTGCTACTACAAGAACTACAACTGCTACTCCTAATACTACTTTGATTTCTACTACCACTACTCCTACTACTACTACTACTACAACTACTACTGCTACAACTACTACAACTAATACTACTATTACTATTACCACTGTTGCTGTACTACTACTGCTACTACTACTTCTACAACTACTACTTGTTCTATTGTTACCATTATGAAAAAACTACTACTACTACTACTGCTGCTGCTACTATTGTTGCTATTACAAAAAGTACTACTACCTCCACCACTACTACTTGTGCTACTACTGCTACACCAAAACTACAACACTGCCACTACTACTACTGCAACTAAATCTACGGCTACTACTACTATTACTACTACTACTACATCGACTACTACTAGTACTACAACTACTACTACTACTACAACAAATGATACTACTACTACTACTACTACCTCAAAAACTACTGCTACTGCTACTACTACTACACTTCTACTACACTACTACCACAACTACTGGCATTGCCATTACTACTACTTCTAATACTACAACTGCTACTACTACTAGTACTACTACTGTTGCAACTAGTTCTATAACTACTACTCTTATTCTAGCAACTAATACTACTCCTACTACTATTACTACTACTACTAATACTGCTGCTGCTGCTACTACTAGTACTCCTGCAACTACTATTGCTATGACTGCTATGACTACTACTATTGCTACTACTACTTCTACTACTACAACTACTACTACTGCTACTACAACTACTATTCGTACTACAACTTATGCTAATAGTACTACTACGACAACTGCTACTACTATACCTACTACTACTACTATTACTACTACTACTACTACTACTACTACTACTACTACTACTACTACTA
>RXID01001568.1:570-11864 GCA_005019695.1 Trichopus zeylanicus subsp. travancoricus | reverse complement strand
TACTACTACTACTACTACTACTACTACTACTACTACTACTACTACTACTACTACTACTACTACTACTACTACTACTACTACTACTACTACTACTACGACTATGACTACGACTACGACTACTACTATAGTGACTACTACTATACAACTACTGTTGCTGCTGCTGTTGCTCCTGCTACCAACATTGTTACTATTACTACTATAACTATGACAACTGCTGCTACCACTGCTACTACAATAACAATAGGTAATACTACTATTACTCCTGCAGCTTCTACTACAATTCTTACTTATACTTCTACAACCACAACAACAACTACTACTAACAGTAGTAGCAGTAGCAGTAGTAGTAGTAGTATTGGCGAAAATGGCAGCAGTAGTAGTAATAGTAGCATAGTAGTAGAAGTAGTAGCAGTGATTGTAGTAGTAGCAGTAGTACCAAAAGTAGTAGTAGTTCGAGAAGTTGTAGTAGTTGTAGTTATTGCAATAATAACAACAACAGTAGCAGTAGTAGTAGTAGTAGTAGCGGTAGTTATAGCAGTAGTAGCTATAGGAGAACTAGTAGGAGTCATAGTAGTAGTCGCAACATCAGTAGTAGCAGTAGTATTAGTAATAGTAGAAGTAGTAGCAAAAGTAGCAGCAGCAGCAGTAGTTATTGTAGTAGTAGTAGCACTGATAGTAATAGTAGTAGTAGCAAAAATAGTAGCAATAGTACTAGTGGTAGTAGTTACAAAAGTAGCAGCAGCAGTAGTAGTAGTAGCCATCATATTAGTTGCAGCAATAGCAGTAGCAACAGCAGTAATAGTAGTAGTTATGGTAGTAGTAGCAGTAGTTGCTGTAGCCGAATTAGTTGTAACATTAGTAGTATTAGTAGGAGTAGCTGTAGTAATAGCCATAGTAGTTGTAGTAGTAGCAGTTGTAGTAGTAGAAGTAATTATAGAAGTAGTAGCAGTCGTAGTAGTAACAATAGTAGACGTAGTAGTAGTAGTAATAATAGTAGTAGAAGTAGCAATAGTCATAGTTGTAGTAATAGTAGTCGTGGTAGTTGTAGTCATAGTGAAAGTAATAGTAGTAGAATAAGTAGTATTAGAAGTCCAAGCAATATCAATAATAACATCAGTCGAAGTAGTAGTAGTAGTAGTGGTCGAAGGAGATGTAGTAGTAGTAGTAATAGTAGTTGTAGCAGCAGCAGCAGTAGTAGTAGTACCATTAGTAGCGGTAGCCGTAGTACTAGTAGTAGTGTTAGTAGTAGTAGCAGTAGAAGGAGTAGTGACAATAGCAGCAATCATGGCAATAGTAGTGGTACTAGTGATAGCGGCAATTGTAGTAGCAGCCATAGTAGTTGTAGTAGTAGTTGTTGTAGCATTTGTTTCTATAGTAGTAGTTGTGGTAGTAGTAGTAGTAGTACCAATAGTAGCAGTAGTAGTAGTGATAGTAGTAGTTGTAGTAGTTATAGTAGTAGTACTAGCGGTATCTATAGTTGTAGTTGTAGTAGCAGTAGCAGTATTAGTTGTTATAGGAGAAGTAGTAGTTATTGTTATTGTTGTAGTTGTAGGAAAAGTAGTAGTAGTAGTACTAGTTGTTATAGTAGAAGTTGTTATTAAAGTAGTACTATTAGTAGCAGTGGCAGTAATTATAGCATTAGTAGTAGTAGTAGTAGTTGTTGTTGTTGTTGTTGTTGTTGTAGTAGTAGTAGTAGCAGTAGCAGTAGTAGTAGAAGCAGAGGTAGTGGTTGTATTAGTAGTAGAAGTAGCAGTAGCATTAGTAGTTCGAATAGGAGTAGCAACAGTAGTTGTTGTTGTAGTAGTAGTAGTTGCAGAATTAGTAGTAGCACTAGTGGTTGTTATTATTGGAGTAGTTGTACGAATAATAGAAGTAGTAGTAGTAGCAGTTGTAGCAATGGTAGTAGTACTAGAAGATGTAACAGTAGTAGAAGTAGTAGTAGTAATAGTGTAATAGTAGTAGTAGTAGTAGTATTAGCAGAAGTATTAGTAGTAGTAGTTGAAGTAGAAGAAGTGGTAGCTGTAATAGTAGTAATAGTAACAGTAGTAGTAGTAATAGTAGGAGTAATAATTGTAGTAGTAGTTATTGTTGTAACAGTAGTAGTAGTATTAGTAATAGTACTTGTAATAGCAGTTGTAGTAATAGTATTAGTAGTTGTAGCCGTAGTAGTAGTAGTAGCAGCAGTAGTAGTAATAGTAGCAGCAATAGAAGAAGAAGAAGAAGTAGTAGTAGTAGTAGTAGTAATTGTAGTAGTTGTAGTGGTAGTAGCTAAGAAGCAGCAGCAGCAGTATTAGTAGTAGTAGTAGTAGTAGAAGTAGTAGCAGTAGCAATAGTAGAAGTAGCAGTAGTAGTTGTAATAGTAAAAGTACTGGCTGTGGCAGTAGTTGTTGCAGCAGTGCCAGTCTTCGTGGTAGTAGTAGCCATAGTGGTAGCTAAAGTTGTAGTAGCAAGAGTAGCGACAGTAGTGCTGGTAGTAATAAGTGTTGTGGTAGGAATTGTAATTGTAGTAATAATAATATTAGTCGTAGCAGTAGTAGTAGTCGTAGTAGTAGCAAAACTAGCGGAAGTGGTTGTAGTAGTAGTAGCTGTAGCAGTAGTAGTAGTAGTAGTAGCAGTAATAGTATTAATAGTAGCAGTTTTAGAAGTATTAGTATTAGTAGTGGGTATTGCAGTATTAGCAGTGGTAATAGCGATTGCAGTAGTAGTAGTTTCAGAAGTTTTAGTATTAGGAGTAGTAGTATAGTATCAGTAGGAGCTGTAGTAGCAATGGTAGTAGTCGCTGGTGTAGCAGTTGCAGTAATAGCTGTAGTAGAAATAGTAGTAGCAATAGGAGGAGTAGCAGCAGTGGTAGTAGTTATTGCAGTAGTAGAAGCGGTAGCAATAGTTGTAGTAGGAGTAGTAGTAGTTGTAAAAGAAGTAGCGGTTGTAGCAATAGTAGTATTAGTGGTAGTTGCAGTAGTAGCAGTAGCAGTAGTAGTAGCAGCAGTATTAGCAGGAGTAGTTGTAGAAGTAGTAATAGAAGTAGTAGTAGATGTAGTAGAAGCAGTAGGTGTAGTTGTAGTAGCAGTAGCCGTAATTGTTCTAGCAGTAATGGTAGAAGCAACCATAATAGCAGTCTTGTTAGTATTATGAGATGTCATAGTTTTGGCGGTAGCTGTAGCATTAGAAGTAGTAGTAGTTGTACCAATAATACAAGTAGTTACAATTTTAGTAGTGGTAGTACAAGTGGTAGCAGTAGCAGCCGTAGTAGCAATAATAGTTGCAGTAGCAGCCGTAGTAGCAATAATAGTTGCAGTCGCAGTCATAGCTATATTAGCAATAGTAGTAGAAGTTGGAGTCGTAGTAGCTTTAGTAGTAGCAGTAGTAGTAGTAGCAGCAGTGGCAGAAGTAGCAGCCATAGTAGTTGTAGTAGTGGCAATAGTAGCAGTAGGAGAAGTAGCAGCAGCAGCAGCAACAACAACAGTAGTAGTAGTAGTAGGAGCAGCAGCAGCTGAAGTAGTAGTAGTTACTAGTAATAGTAGTCATCGCAGTAGTAGCAGTAGTTAGTAGTAGTAGTAATTGTAGCAGTAGTAGTAGCAATAGTAGTAGTGGCTGAAGTAGTAGCAGCAGTACTAGTTGTAGTCGTCGCAATAGTAGTTGTAATAGTGGTGGCAATTGTAATAGTAGGAGCAGCAGCAACATTTGTTGCAGTAGTAGAAGTAATAGTATTAGTAGTAGCTGTAGTAGTAGTAGTGGTAGTAGCAATGGGTATGGAAGTAGTGGTAGTAGCAGCTACTATAGTTGTTGTTGTAGTAGTAGTAGTTGTCGTATTAGTAGTAATTGCAGTAGTGGTAGTGGTGGTGGTAGTAGTAGTAGCAGCCGTAGTAGCAATAGTCACAGCGGTAGTAGTTGTAGTAGAAATAGTAGTAATAGTAGTAGTAGTAGTAGAAGTAGTAGTAGTAACAGTAGTATTAGTTGTAATAGTAGTAGCAGTAGTAGCAGTAGCAGTAGTTGTAGTAGTAGTAGTTAGCAGTAGTAGTTGCAATAGCAGTAGTACTAGCAGTAGTTGTAGCAGTAATAGTAGTAGCTGTTGTAGAGTAGCAACAGAAACAACAATAGTAGTAGTAGTAATAATTGCAGTAGCAGTAGTAGTAGCATTAGTAGAAGTAACAATTGTAGTAGTAACAGTAGTAGTATTAGTAGCAGTATTATTATTATTATTAGTAGTAGTAGTAGTAGTAGTAGTAGTAGTAGCAACAGTAGTACTTCTAGTACTAGTAGAGGTAGCAACAGCACTCGTAGCCGTAGTAGTAGTCGCAGCACTGGTCATAGCAATAGTAGTAGCAATAATAGTAGCAGAAGTAGTAGTAATAGTAACAATAATAACATCAACAGCAGCACTAGCAGTAGCAGCAGCAGTGGTACTAGTAGCAGTAGTACTAGTAGTAGGAGTAGTAGCAGTAGCAGCAGCTGCAACAGTTGTAGTAGTAGTACTAGTATTAGTAGTAGTAGTAACAACAATAGTAGTAGCAGCAGTAGCAATAGTAGTAGCAGCTACAACGGTAGTAGTTGGAGTAGTACTAGTTGCCATAGCAGTAGTGTGAGTATTAACAGTAGTAGTAGTAGCAGTAGCAATAATATTAACAAAAGTAGGAGTAGTTGTAGTAGTAGTAGTAGTTGTTGTAGTGTAGTAGTATTATAATAAGTTTTAGTAATAGTTGTAGTAGAAGTTGTAGCAGTAGCAGTGGTAGTAGTAGTTGTAGTAGTAATAGTTGTAGCAGTAGTCGCAGTAGTAGCAGTCGTAGTAGTGGTAGTAATAGCAACAATAGCAGCCATAGTAATAGTTGAAGTAGTAGTAGCAGTGGTAGCTCTAGAGTAGTAGTAGAAGTAGTAGCATTAGCAATAATACTAGAAGCAGCAGTACTAGTAGCAGTAGTAGTAGAAGTTGTAGTTGAGTAGTAGTAGCAACAGTAGTAATAAAAGTAGTAGTAGCAATAGTAGGATGAGGAGAAGTAGTAATAGTAGTAGCTGTAGAAGTTGCAATAGCTGTCGTAGTAAGAGTAGTTAGAGTAGCAGTTGCAGCAGCAGTAGTAGTAGGACCAGTTGTTGTGGTCGAGGTTGTGGTAGCAGTAGTAGTGTTAGTAGCAGTAGCAATTATTGTAGTAGTAGTTGTTGTTGTTGTCGTAGCAGCCGGAGCATTAGTAGTAGTAGTAGCAGTAGCCGTAGTAGTAGGTGCAGTTGTAGTAGTATTAGTCGTAGCCGTAGCAATAGCACTAGCAGTAGTACTAGCAACGGTAGTAGTAGTTCTAGTAGTAGTACTAGCAGTAGCAGCTGCTGTAGTAGTTATAGTAGTAGTATTAACAACAATAGTAGTATGTGAAGGAGGAGGAGGAGGAGTAGTAGTAGCAGTAGCTACAATAGTAGTAGTAGTAGTAGCAGCTGTAGCAGTAGTAGTAGGAGTAGTAGTAGTTGCAGTAGGAGTACTATTGGTAGTAACAGTAGTAGTAGCAGTAATAGTAGTAGTACCAGTAGTATTAGCAGAAGTAGTAGTAGTTGCTGTAGTAGTAGTAGTAGTATCAGTATCAGTAGTAGTCATAGCAGAAGTTGTAGTAGCAGTAGTAGAAGGAGTAGCAGCCACAGTAGCAGCAATAATTGTAGTAGTAAGTCGTAGTTGTAGTAGTTGTAGAGTTGTAGTATTAGCAGTCGTGGCTATAGTAGAAATAGTAGTAGTAGCAGTAACAGTAGAAGTAGCAATAGTAGTAGCAGTAGCAGTAGAAGCAATAGTAGCAACAGTAGCAGCAGCAGTAGTAGTAGTTGTTGTGATAGTGGTAGTAGTAGTAGCAGTAGTAGTCGTAGTAGTAGTTGTAGTACTACTAGTAGTAACAGTCGATGGAGTAGTAGAAGCAATAGCAGTAGTACGAGTTGTACGAGATGTAGTAGAGGTAGTTCTTGTCGTTGTTGTTGTAGGAGAAGTAGGGGCAATCTTCGTAGTTGTAGTAGTAGAAGCAATTGTAGAAGTAGTACTATTAGTAGCTGTAGTAGTAACAGTAGTAGTAGTAGTGGCACCAGCAGCAGCAGTAGTATTAGTAGCAGTAATAGCAGCCGTAGAAGCAACAGTAGTAGTAGTAGCTATAGTAGAAGTAGATGAAACAGTAGTAGTAGCAGTAGTAGTAGACGCATCAACATTGGTAGTAGTAGTAGCAGTAGCAATAATAGCACAAGTAGCAGTAGAAGTAGTGGTAGTATTAGTCGTAGCAGTAACAGTAGTTGTTGTAGTATGGGAAGTAGTTATAGTAGCAGTAGTAGTAGTTGTGCAAGTAGTAGTAGTAACAATTGTGGTAGCAGTAGTAACAATAGTGGTAGCAGTAGTAGTAGTAGTAGTAGCTACAACAGTAGTAATAGTAGTAATCGTAGTAATCGTAGTCGTACTATTAGCAATAGTAGTAGTTGTGGTTAGTGTATTACGAGCAGCAGTAGCAGCTGAAGTAGTAGCAGTAGTAGTAACAGTAGTAGTAGTATTTGTAGTACTTGCAGTAGTAGCAGTAGAAGTAGTACTACTACTACGACTGCTGTTGCAACTATTTCTGGGGCTACGAGTGCTGCTTCTAATTCTAGAACTACAACAACTACTATTGCTGCTACTACTACTACTACTATCACTACTACTACCTCTACTAGTACTACTATTACAACCATTATGCGGCTACAAGCACTACTACATCCAACACTACTACTAATATTACTGCTACTATTGCTACTTCTTCTACCGCTACTACTACTGCTACAGATACTACTACTACTGCAACTGCTACTACTATTACTGTTACTAGTACTACTGCTACTACTTTTACCATTACTGTTACTCCAGCTACTACTACTGTTGCTGCTACTGCTAGCATGCCTACTACTCTTGTTGCTCCAAATATTGCTATTACGGCCGCTCCTACAACTACTCCGATTGCTACTCGTACCCCTAGTCCTACTACTACTACTACTATTCCTTCTCCTCCGAGTCCTCCTACGACGAGTCCTACTCCAACTTCTGCTACTACTACTACTCCTAATGCTACTACTACTACTACAACAACTTGGACTACCACTCCTGCTCCAACTCCTACTACAACCACTCCTCCGACAACTATAACTACTACAACTACTACTTCCACTACTACTACTGCTACTAGTTCTACTACCGCTACCATTACTACTGCTATTTCTACTACTATGACTACTGTTACTACTATTACCACTACTACTCCTATAACCACTATCATTATTATTATTATTACTACTACTACTACTACTATTATTACTACTAATACAACAACTACTACTATTGTAGTTGCTACAACTACTACTGCTATTTCTACTACTATGACTACTGTTACTACTATTACCACTACTACTCCTATAACCACTATTATTATTATTATTATTATTACTACTACTACTACTATTACTACTACAACAACAACTACTACTATTGTAGTTGCTACAACTACTACTACTTCTACTGTTAGTAAAATTGCTACTACTCCTACTCCAACACCTTCTGCTACAACTACTCCTCCTCCTACTACTACTACTACTACCATTGCTCCAATTACTATTACTCCAACTCAAACTCTTAATACTACTATAAATACTACTACAACTAATACTACTACTACTACTACTACTACAACTACTACCACTAATACTACTACTATTACAACAATAACAACAACTACTACTACTACTCTCGCTCCTGCCACTACTACAAATACTCATACTCCTACAACTATTACTGTGATGCCTACTCCTACTCCTGCTCCTACTCATACTACTGCTAGTACTACTACTACTACTATTATTACTCATACGACTATTACTACTACTACTACTACTACAACTACTATTACTAGTACTACTACTCCTACTATTACTACTATTTCTAAAACTACTACTCCTCATTCTACAACTACTATGGCTGCATTAGTACAGCTACTGCTGCTGCTACTACTACTACTATTACTACTTCTACTACTACTAATGCTACCACTACTACTTCTACTGCCACCACTACTGTTACTACTACTACTACTACTTTTGTTGCTACTACTACTACTACTTCTGTTGCTACAACAACAACAACTACTACTACTACTACTATACCAATTATTACAAATACTACTTCTACTACTATTACGACTACTACTACTACTACTACTACTACTACTACTACTACTATACTACAACTACTACTTTTTCTATTGCTATTACTACTATTATTACTACTACAATTTTAACTATAACTACAACTGTTACTATAGCTACTACTACTATTGCTACTTCTACCCCTCCTACTTCTACTGCTACAACTCCTAGTACTCCTACTACACTTACTACTACTGCTACTACTACTACTAATGCTTCTACTATTACCCCTACTCCTAAACCAACTCTAGTTACAACAACTACCATTACTACTAATACTATTACTACTACTACTTGTACAACCACTACTACTACTACAACAACAACGACTACTTCTACTACTGCTACTAGTACTACTACAACTTCTACTACAAATACAATTGCTATTGCTACTTCTACTACTACTAGTACGGGTACTACTACTATCACTGCTGGTACTACTACCTCTACTACAATTACCACTTCAGTTGATGGTGCTGGAGCCGCAACTCCTACAACTACTACATCTACTAATACTGCTGCTAGAACAACTACTATAGCTACTGATGCTGCACCTGCAACTCCTACTGCTACAACTACTACTAATACTAGAACTACAACAACTACTACTATGACTCCTCCTCCTATTACTTCTACAACTATCACCACTACTACTGCTGCTGCTACTACTACTACAACTACTACAGCAACAACTGCTATTATTATTATTACTACTACTACTACTACTACTACTACTACTATTACTACTGCTAGAGTAACAACAACTACTACAACTACTACAGGTGCTAATATAACTACTACTACTAATACGCCTATTACTACTAATACTACGACTATTACTAGTACTACTACTAATATTACTACTACTATTGCTACAAGTACTTCTACTACTATTACTACTACTACTACAACTAGTGTTGCTATAATTATAACTACTACAAGTACTTCTTCTTCTACTACTACTAATGCTCCAGCTGCTACGACAACAACAACAACTACTACTACTACTTCTGCTACTACTGCTACAACAACAACTACCACTACTACAGGTACTACAACTGCAACTATAATTGTTGTTGTTGCTACTACAACTACTACTCTCACAGCTTCTGCAACCAATACTACAATTGCTACTAGTAATACAGCTACTACAACTACTGCTAATACTACTACTCCTACTAAAACTAGTTCTACTGCTACTACTACTATTACAATGACTAATACTACTTCTACTGCTACTCCTACTACTACTCCTACTACTCCTACTAGAACTACAACTATTATCACTACTGCTGTTACTACAACAACTACTACTACCATTACTATTACTACTACTACTATTACAACTACTACTACTACTACAGCAACAACTTCTACTACTACTGGTACTACTACTACTACTTCTTCGACTACTGCTACTGTTACTTGTACTACTACTGCTACTACTACTACCACAACTACTGCTACTACTAGTACAACAACAACAACAACAACTGCTACTACTACTTCTACTTTGAGTTCTACAGCAACTACTAGTACTACTCCTACTACTGCTACTACTATTGCTCCTACTACACCTACAATAATGACTACTGCTACAACTATAGCAACTACTACTACTAATACAACCTCTACTACCAGTACTACTACTACTGCTACTACAACTATGCTACTTCTAAAACAATTTCTACTATTACTACAACTACTATTACTCCACTACTATTACCACTACTCCTCCTCCTCCTCCTCCTCCTCCTAATACAACAACAACTACTACTACTATTACTATTACTACTACTACTACTACTACTATGACAACTACTAGTACTACTACTCCTCCTAATATTACTACCACTACTAGTACTGCTACTACAACTACTGCTACTATTTCTACTCCTACTCCTAAATTAATTTCAACCATTACTTCGGCTACTAATATTACTACCACTACTACTAGTCATATTACTGCTTCCACTACAACTACTACTACAACTACTACTTCTACTACTTCTACAACTACTACCACTACTATTATGACTTCTGCTATAGCTGCTACGACTCCTACTACCCATGCTACTACTACTACAGCAGCTGCTACTACTACTACTACTATGGCTACAACCTCTACTCCTACTAATTCAGCTACTGCTACTCCAACAACTGCTACTATTACAAATCTTAATACTACCACCACCACAACTACTACTATAGCTGCTACATCTACTCCAACTATTACTACTGCTACTACTACTACTACTACTATAGCTACTACTACTACTTCTACTACTATTACTACTACTAGTACTACTTGCACTATGATTGCTTCTACCACGACAAGTACTCCTACTTCAGCGACAACTACTCTTACTATTACTACTACTGCTGCTACTTCGTCTATAGCTAGTACGACTAATACTTCTACTGCTACTACTATGAGACCTACTACAACAACAACTTCTATCCCTTTCACTGCGATTCCTCCTCCAACCATACCTATAACTACCAATACTAGTACTCCTACTGCTATTACTACTACTATTACTACCACTACTAGCAATACTACTACTACCGCAACTTCTACAACTACTGCTACTATTACAGCAACTACTACAACTACTACTACTACTACGACTACTCCTACTCCTCCTCCTCCTACTACTACTACAACTGCTACTTCTACTACTACTACAACTCTTACCACTACTACTTCTACTCCTGCTACTGCTACTAGTACTGCTACTACTACTACTTCTGCTACTACTACTACCTCTACTACTACTAATACAGCTACTACTACACCACCACAACTACTACTAGTACTACAAGTGCTGCTACTACTCCAATAACTTCTACTATTACTACTATTAATACTACCACTATTACAACAACTACTACTAGTACTACAAGTGCTGCTACTACTCCAATAACTTCTACTATTACTACTATTAATACTACCACTATTACAACAACTACTACGACTCCAACTACTCCAACTATTACTACTACTATTGTTGCTGCTACTACCTATGCTTTTACTACAGCTACTATGCCTACTACTTCTACTACCACTACATCTACTACAACTAGTACTCCTACTGCTACAATAACTACAATTATTA
>RXID01001567.1:0-11525 GCA_005019695.1 Trichopus zeylanicus subsp. travancoricus | reverse complement strand
TGTCCAGCCGTTCAAGGCTGTCACCTGGTTCTCTTTGCTGGGGTTGTTGCCTGAATGCCTCAAGTACGAGTCCTCGGGCCTCCTGTTTTGAAAGGGGGCTGCTGTCTAAGACTGCAGTTGTTAAAGTCCTCAGAGAAATCTCGAGCCTCGAGATTTCTTGTGTGCAAGCTTGATGCAGTTCAAAGAGTTGTTTTAAATTCTTTAAGTTAACTCTTGATGTAATACAGGTGTTGTCATAAATAACAGACAAATTGTGAGCTAGTTGGTTGGTGGAAACTTTTGTTACTAAAGCAAGGTCAAGATACTCAAGGCTAGAGGTTCGGGAACGTTCAGACCCCTCCTAAATGGATTTTTCCCATGCTTCAGACATATGGGCTAAAAGTTCACAGTTACCATAATTTTTCCAAGGATAAATTCCAGTATTAGGTTAAACATGGCAATTCCTTACTAGATTAAAGCAATGCTTCAGGATCATACAGGTGTGCCCTTGGGCTTACTCACGGCCACTCGCCTTCACTGCCAAGTTAGGACCTGTCCTTTTTCCTTATACAAAGCTCTCCACCCAGTCAATAAAAACCATGCTTAATTCTAATCCGCAAATTACCACAAAGGAAAAAGATAGCACTTATGAATTCTTAACACAACATCTTAACACAGTAGTGTAAATCAGGATTTGGGTAATTACGACCCTTACCTCGCACTCTTGGCACCTTGACCTCTTGGGGGCTCTGCTCCACCATATCTTTAGCTAGCTCTGATACCATGAAATCGACCTTCCTAAGGCCGGCGATGCTCACCGAAGTGTTCGAGGTCTCGGAAGCACTTTTCAAGAACGAAAGTAGCAACAAGAAATAAGGAGAAGATATGGAGAAACTCTCGGATTCTTATTGCTAAATTCACACGATTGCTTACAATACTTGGATACTTGGATGATAATTTACAATGGAGGCGTGCCCCTTATATAGAGGGCACGGTGATGTAAGCGTTCACATCAGCTGGTGGTATGAGCTTAGCGCTTACATCAGCATAATAGTAGCCTATACTAGAGTAGGCCTATAGCCTTTACATAAGACTCCAAGGGAAGTCTTGTCCTAGGCATAGCCCTCTTATCCTAAGGCGTAGCCTTTACAAAAGACTCCAAAAGAGATCTTATCCTAAGGCGTAGCCTTTATATCCTAAGGCATAGCCGTTACAGAAGACTCCAAAAGACGTCGCTGTCATAGGCGGTAGCCGTCCTTTGGCTAGGCTCATCCTCTTGCTAGGCTTTGACTTCTTACTTTCGTAGCTCTAGCTGTACTTTACTGCTACAACCGGATCCTACTTTCCTATATTAGCTACTATAGAAGTAGATCCTGTGTTTTGTACAGTCAAGTAATAGCTCCAGCTCGAAATAAGAGTCAACAGCCTAGCAAGAGGACGCGCCCTAGCCAAAGGACGAGCTACTAGCTTTGACCAGCGAGGTCTTTTGGAAGTCTTCTATAAAGGCTTATGCCGTAGGATATAAAGGCTAAACGCCTTAGGATAAGATCTCTTTGGAGTCTTTTGTAGAGGCTATGCCATAGCGTAAGAGGGCTCTGCCTAGGACAAGACTTCCATTGGGAGGTCTTCATGTAAAGGCTATAGGCCTCTTAGTATAGGCTACTATATGCCTGCTGTAAGTGCTAGCTCATACCACCAGTGATGTTGAGAGAGCTACCCACCTGTGCCTCCTCAAGGGGCACGCCTCCATTGTAAATAATCATCTTAGAAATCGTTAAGTATCCAAGTATTGTAAGCAATCGTGTGAATTTAGCAATAAGAATCCGAGAGTTTCTCCATATCTTCTCCTTATTTCTTGTTGCTACTTTCTTTCTTGAAAAGAGCTTCCGCGACCTCGAATACTTCGGCGAGCATCATCGACGTTAGGAAGGTCGATTTCATGGTATCAGAGCTAGCTAAAGATATGGCGGAGTAGAACCCCCAAGAGGTCAAGGTGCCAAGAGTGCGAGGTAAGTGTCGTAATTACCCAAATCCTGATTTACACTACTATGTTAAGATGTTGTGTTAAGAATTCATAAGTGCTATCTTTTTACTTTGTGGTAATTTGCGGATTAGAATTAAGCATGGTTTTTACTGACTGGATGAAGAGCTTTGTGTAAGGAAAACGGACAGGTCCTAACTTGGCAGTGAAGGCGAGTGGCCGTGAGTAAGTCCAGGGGCACACCTGTATTATCCTGAAGCATTGCTTTAATCTAGTAAGGAATTGCCATGTTTAACCTAATACTGGAATTTATCCTTGGGAAATTGTGGTAACTGTGAACTTTTTAGCCCATATGTCTGAAGCATGGAAAAAATCCATTCAGGAGGGGTATGAACGTTCCCGAACCTCTAGCCTTGAGTATCTTGACCTTGCTTTAGTAACAAAAGTTTCCACCAACCAACTAGCTCACAATTTGTCTGTTATTTATGACAAAACCTGTATTGCATCAAGAGTTAACTTAAAGAACTTAAAACAACTCTTTGAACTGCATCAAGCTTGTACATAAGAGATCTCGAGGCTCGAGATTTCTCTGAGGACTTTAACAGCTGCAGTCCTAGACAGCAGGCCCCTTTCAAAACAAGAGGCCCGAGGACTAGTACTTGAGGAGTTCAGGCAACAACCCCAGCAAAGAGAACCAGGCGACAGCCTTGAACGGCTGGGCAAGCTTCTCCAACAGCACGAGAGGCACACACGAAGGCCTCAGGAGGCACGAGGCAAACTAAGGGTCTTTCGGGATCCTTACCAGATACTAGCTGAGGAAGTGCAAAAGCTTGGAGGCGATGGCCCCAGGAACCAACACCCAGTTGGTTTACAAAGGGCTAACTATCCTAGCACCATCTCCGATGTGCGAAGATCAGATTCGGGGATACCGGAGGAGCCACAGGCACCTTCATACGGCTCAACAAACAACCAGTAGAATGGGTAGACTCCTAATGGGGAGAAACACCCCGCAAGACACACTAGCGCAGCAGATCGATCCTCAGGTACAATTAAAACTATCAATGCAGGAGAGAGCTGCCATAGTTCCAGCGGAGGTTCTGTACCACTCCCGGAGGGACGACGTGCACCATCGGTGGGAAGGAAACAAAGCACTACTTGCCATGATGGAGGTGGACCTAGCAAAAGGCAGTCAACTGGTATACGTTACACCAGACGTCATGATGACTGTCAAGGACATCTACAAGCACGTATAAGTCTCTATCCTAACTAAGGGATACGAGAACTGGCAAAGTGGTGAGTCCAATTTATTAATCATTAGAGGCATGGTAGGAAGGCTCTCGAATACCCCAAACGTAGGCTTTGCCTATGAAATTCAAGGAGTCGTCGACTACCTAGCAAGCCACGGAGTACACGCCCTCCCAGGATGTAGGTACTCAGCAGAGGCGCTGCAAGGACGCAGCTGGACTGTCCAGCCAATGAAGCTCTCTGCACCAACTCAACCTGAGGAGGTCATGAGCAGGAGGCTCCTTGATGGGAGCATCTCTCTGTGGTTCGGAAGCTACAAGCCGGCAGAAACACCAAGAAGATCCTGCTACCTCCCAAGAGATGAGGAGGCATTCAATGATGAAGAGGAGCTCAGGACTCCTCATATACTGGCCATCCTGCTAAAGGAAGATGAAGAAGCTGAAGAGGAAAGTGACGACAAAAGTTACTTTCATCAGCTCTGCAAAGAGGGGTTCCCTGAAGGAGAAGGAGAGATGGAATATCCAATCAGAGCTCCAAAGTGGGATGTATATCCTGATGAGGACGAAGATCCTCCTGAAAGCAGAAGGGACATGCTTTCCCAACAACCAGATGAAGTCTGGGACACACTAGGGGAGCCTAGTGGGAGGTACGACTACTATGTCAAATACACTCCCCCGGAGTCATTCTACTATGGCCCCCCCGAACCAACTGGATGGGGAGATGAAGATGATGAGAAAGAACCTGATGAGGAGGAACTAGCCACCATACCTTCTGAGAGGCATAAGGAAGAAGGTAACACTTGTCCCCCTCATAGTACTAATATTATTGCAGCAGGCATTGAAGAGGAAGTACCGGAGATGGAGTACCCTGCCCTGCGAAAACTAGCCGAAAGGCTATCTGAGAGGTTGTACACAAGTACACTAACCTCGGCAACATCTCCGAGCGGGCCGTACATGCCCCCCACAGATGCTTCAATGGAACAAGGACCCCCAGGTTACCCACCAGTGGCCAACATGACTCCAGCAATATCCAGAATAACAACGGAGTTTGGGCAGCGAAACCAAGGAAGTTTCCAAAGAGGCTTCAACAATGAAAGGTGGACCCTACGATCCGCACAGCAGAATGAAGGAGCCCTCTTGATAATACCCGAACAGCTCGGGCTATTTGAGGAAACATTTGCAAGATGGGAAACTTCCTTGTATGGAGCCTATCAGGTGCTCCCTTGTTTTCTGGATAAGCAGCTTTATCTCAGATCGCTGTTCTTTGTCATAGTTTGCACATGCTATGTCCTTGAGAAGTCTGTTGGTGTGGTCGTAGAGCTCTTGTATGATGAATCCCGGGTACTCTGTACGCCTTGGTATTTGCTCACCCTGCGGGATGTAGTGAACCACAGAGTTGTGCATGACGCTTTCTGCAGGGACTACCTTAGTATGGAAACTATAGAAAAGTTTCCTTGTATCCCTGGATTCTCTTGGACTCCCATCTTTTGTGAGTGCTTCTTTTGGGTGGTACAGCCATTGTCCTTTGAGGGACACCTGTCCGCCTTTGTCTTGGAAAATCCCCTTGATGATAATTACATAGGGATTGGCATATATCGATTCGGGCGCCAGTAGTACCTCATCATGAAGATGGTAGGTTTTTCCATCTAGCCTGAATGCGAGGTAGTGTAGTTTCTCCTCTGGGCCCCTTTCAGAGGTTAGGATCGCCTCTCCTACGGGCTTTGCTGGGTACTCCTCTTGTGCCAGGGGAGAAGTACTTATTGTTGGGGTAATGGAGCTTTGCCCATTGGTATGCCTAGTGCACCCTTCCTTTTGCGTTTGGCATCCTTCTTCGAGGTCCTGTAGAACATTTATGACTTCATTTTGTATGAGTGGGCGGAGGGAGTTATGGAGGTTCTGAGGATCCTCCCCTTCCGAGATACTGTATATTGCATTACTCTGGTCCTCTCCTTCCTGCACAGATATTAAGTCATAATTATCTGGAACATTTAGTTGCTCGGAGATAGCAACCCTCTTTTCATTCGTTCTGTCATTAGATGCCTCCTCATCTCTTGGGAGGTAGTAGGATCTTCTTGGTGTTCTGTCATTAGATGGTCTCGGAAGCTCTTTTCAAGAACGAAAATAGCAATAAGAAATAAGGAGAAGATATGGAGAAACTCTCGGATTCTTATTGCTAAATTCTCTCTGATTTTCTTATTTTCTTGGATGATCATTTACAATGGAGGTGTGCCCCTTATATAGAGGGCACGATGATGTAAGCGCTCACATCAGCTGGTGGTATGAGCCAAGCGCTTACATCAGCATAATAGTTACCTATACTAGAGTTGGCCTATAGCCTTTACATAAGACTCCAAGGGAAGTCTTGTCCTAGGCGTAGCCTTTATATCCTAAGGCATAGCCTTTACAGAAGACTCCAAAAGATATCTTATCCTAAGGCGTAGCCTTTATATGCTAAGGCATAGCCTTTACAGAAGACTCCAAAAGATGTCGCTGTCATTGGCTGGTAGCTCATCCTTTGGCTAGGCTCGTCCTCTTGCTAGGCTTTGACTTCTTATTATAGTAGCTATAGCTGCTACTTACTATACAATAGGATCCTACTTTCCTGTATTAGCTACTATACTTCCTGGAAGTATAGTAGCTAATACAGGAAAGTAGAATCCGGTTGTACAGTACAGTAGTAGGTAGAGCTACGAAATAAGAAGTCAAAGCCTAGCACGAGGACGAGCCTAGCCAAAGGACGAGCTACCAGCCTATGACAGCGATGTCTTTTGGAGTCTTCTGTAAAGGCTATGCCTTAGGATATAAAGGCTACACCTTAAGATAAGATCTCTTTTGGAGTCTTCTGTAAAGGCTACGCCTTAGGATATAAAGGCTACGCCTAGGACTAGACTTCCCTTGGAGTCTTATATAAAGGCTATAGGCCTACTCTTGTATAGGTTACTATTATACTGATGTAAGCGCTTCGCTCATACCACCAGCTGATGTGAGCGCTTACATCACCGTGCCCTCTATATAAGGGGCACGCCTCCATTGTAAATGATTATCTAAGAAATCGAAAAATAACCCAAGTATTGTAAGCATCGTGTGAATTTTGCAATAAGAATCCGAGAGTTTCTCCATATCTTCTCCTTATTTCTTGTTGCTACTTTCTTTCTTGAAAAGAGCTTCTGTGACCTCGAACACTTCGGTGAGCATCGCCGGCGTTAGGAAGGTCGATTTCATGGTATCAGAACAACAAGAAATAAGGAGAAGATATGGAGAAACTCTCGGATTCTTATTGCTAAATTCACACGATACTTGGATATTTTTTGATGATCATTTACAATGGAGGCGTGCCCCTTATATAGAGGGCACGGTGATGTAAGCGCTCACATCAGGTGGTGGTATGAGCTAAGCGCTTAGATCAGCATAATAGTAACCTATACTAGAGTAGGCCTATAGCCTTTACATAAGACTCCAAGGGAAGTCTTGTCCTAGGCATAGCCTTTATATCCTAAGGCGTAGCCCTTACAGAAGACTCCAAAAGAGATCTTATCCTAAGGCGTAGCCTTTATACCCTAAGGCATAGCCTTTACAGAAGACTCCAAAAGACGTCGCTGTCGTAGGCTGGTAGCTCGTCCTTTGGCTAGGCTCATCCTCTTGCTAGGCTTTGACTTCTTATTTCGTAGCTCTAGCTATTACTGTACGGTACAACAGGATTCTACTTTCCTGTATTAGTTACTATACTTCCCACCACACTCCGCCTGTTACGGGTCAGTGGTAGCTATACTTCATCGAGCGTGGTGGGAAGCATAGAAGCTAATGCAGGAAAGTAGGTTCCTGTTGTACAGCACAGTAGCAGCTAGAGCTACGAAATAAGAAGTCAAAGCCTAGCAAGAGGATGAGCCTAGCCAAAGGACGAGCTACCAGCCTATGACAGCGACGTCTTTTGGAGTCTTCTGTAAAGGCTATGCCTTAGGATATAAAGGCTACGCCTTAGGATAAGATCTCTTTTGGAGTCTTCTGTAAAGGCTATGCCTTAGGATATAAAGGCTACGCCTTAGGATAATATCTCTTTTGGAGTCTTTTGTAAAGGCTATGCCGTAGGATATAAAGGCTACGCCTAGGACAACACTTCCCTTGGAGTCTTATGTAATGGCTATAGGCCTACTCTAGTATAGGCTACTATTATGCTAATGTAAGCGCTTAGGTCATACCACCAGCTGATGTGAGAGCTTACATCACCGTGCCCTCTATATAAGGGGCACGCCTCCATTGTAAATGATCATCGAAAAATATCCAAGTATCCAAGTATTGTAAGCAATCGTGTGAATTTAGCAATAAGAATCTGAGAGTTTCTCCATATCTTCTCCTTATTTCTTGTTGCTACTTTCATTCTTGAAAAGAGCTTCTGAGACCTCAAACACTTCGGCGAGCATCACCGGCGTTAGGAAGGTCAATTTCATGGTATCAGAGCTTGCTAAAGATATGGCGGAGTAGAACCCCCAAGAGGTCAAGGTACCAAGAGTGCGAGGTAAGGGTCGTAATTACCTAAATCCTGATCTTCACTACTGTGTTCAGATTTTGTGTTAAGATTTCATAAGTGCTATCTTTTCCTTTGTGGTATGTTACGGATTAGAATTAAGCATGGTTTTTACTGACTGGGTGAAGAGCTTTGTGTAAGGAAAAAGGACAGGTCCTAACTGGGCAGTGAAGGCGAGTGGCCGTGAGTAAGCCCAAGGGCACACCTGTATGATCCTGAAGCATTGCTTTAATCTAGTAAGGAATTGCCATGTTTAACCTAATACTGGAATTTATCCTTTGGAAATTGTAGTAACTGTGAACTTTTTAGCCCATATGTCTGAAGCATGGGAAAAATCCATTCAGGAGGGGTATGAACGTTCTCGAACCTCTAGCCTTGAGTATCTTGACCTTGCTTTAGTAACAAAAGTTTCCACCAACCAACTAGCTCACAATTTGTCTGTTATTTATGACAAAACTTGTATTGCATCAAGAGGTAACTTAAAGAACTTAAAACAACTCTCCGAACTACATCAAGCTTGCACACAAGAGATCTCGAGGCTTGAGATTTCTCTGAAGACTTTAACAACTGCAGTCCTAGACAGCAGGCCCCTTTCAAAAGAGGTGGCCCGAGAACTAGTACTTGAGGCATTCAGGCAACAACCCCAACGAAGAGAACCAGGCGACAGCTCGAAGGCTGATGGCTTACTACCAACGAAGAGAACTAGTACTTGAGGCATTCAGATACTAGCTGAGGAAGTGCAAAAGCTCGAAGGCTGATGGCTTACTACCTGCCTACCCCATGGGAAGACTACTACAATTGGTGTTATCAGGACCAACAAAGCTACCAACAACATTATGAGTACAAGGCTCCGGAGGAGGAGTACTTCACCAGAGGAGACAATTACCCTCTAACCTCTTCTTATTACAGGCCTTCTTACAACGCCAACTATGCAGAGATCCCTTTTAATGTGCAGTACCTACAAGAACTTCAAGAAGCACAACGCAAAAAGGACCGTCACTCCTCCTTATCAACCCAAAGTCTGCATAGCTCCCTCAACCCATCTGAGCAAGAGAAAGTAGTTTATGTTCTGGGAGAACCAGATGGAGGATATCGTCCTCAGGTAACGCTGCCTTACTTCCAAGGAAAATGTTCTCATTCTGGGCAGCATAACGACTTTGTGCAGCCACAAGAAGAAAAGTGCGTGTGCTGCAAGATCCAAACAATGCAGCGGGCAAGGATTCATTGCCCCAAATGCAAGGTTACTGCCTGTAACCTATGTGGACCCTATTACTTTAAAATAGCGGTCCCAGTTACACCAGCTCCACCAGAACCATTCCTTAACCAGAGGCTGATGCAAGAAAGGTGTGAAGGGGAAATTGAACGGCTGGAGAAGGAGGTGGGCTACTACAAAGAAAGAGTCAAGGCATTAGAGCTAGGCACAAGCCTGCAAAAAGACTCTGAGAAGCTTAAAGAAAAGGAAGCAGAAGAAAGCGAGGAACTGGAATACACCAGTATCCTACCACAGGAAAGTGTCTGCAAGACAACAGCTGAATGAGAGGCTCAACCAAAGCCCGAACCAACTGGATGGGGAGACGAAGATAACGAGAAAGAGCCTGATGAGGAAGAACCAGCCAGCATACCTTCTGAAAGGCATGAGGAAGAAGGTAACACTTGTCCCCCTTATAGTGCTACTATTGCAGCAGGCATCGAAGAGGAAGTACCAGAGATGGAGTACCCTGCCCTGCAAAAACTAGCCGAAAGGCTATCTGAGAGGTTGTACACAAGTACATTAACCTCGGCAACATCTCCGAGCGGGCCATACATGCCCCCCACAGATGCTTCAATGGAACTAGGACCACCAGGTTACCCGCCAGCGGCCAACACGACTCCAGCAATATCTAGAACAACAACGGAGTCTGGGCAGCGGAACAAAGGAAGTTTCCGAAGAGGCTTCCTCAATAAAATGTGGACCCTACCGTCCGCACAGCGGAACAAAGGAGCCCTCTTGATAAAACCCGAACAGCTCGGGCTATTTGAGGAGACTTTTGCAAGAAGGGAAACCATCACGAGGAACCATGTTGCTGCACAGGGATTCACTGATGTGCAAGACAAGATTGAATACATGGAAAACCTCCTAGGGGATAACAGCTTCAAGATCCCCTATACTTACAACTTCAAAATGGAGCTAGCATCGGTGGCCGTCGCCGTAGAAGAGCTGGAGGAAGAAGAGAATATTGATATCCAGCAATCAGGGCTCAGTAGGGAGTCCTCCCTCCAAAAATTTCAACCAGTAACGCCAAGAAGATCCTGCTACATCCCAAGAGATGAGGAGGCCTCGAATGACAGAAAGAACGAAAAGAGGGTTGCTATCTTCGAGCAACCAAATGTTCCAGAAAATTATGACTCAATATCTGTGCAGGAAGGAGAGAACCAGAGTGATGCAATAGACAGCATCTCAGAAGGAGAGGATCCTCAGAACCTCCACAACTCCCTCCGCCCACTCATACAAAATGAAGTCATATGTGTTCTGCAGGAACCCGAAGAAGGATGCCAACCACAGAAGGAAGAGTGCACTAGGCATACCAACGGGCAAAGCTCCATTATGCCAACAACAAGTACTTCTCCCCTGGCACAAGAGGAGTACCCAGCAGAGCTCGTAGGAGAGGCGGTCCTAACCTCCGGAAGGGGCCCAGAGGAGAAACTACACTACCTCGCATTTAGGCTAGATGGAGAAACCTACCATCTTCATGATGAGGTACTACTGGCGCCCGAATCGATATATGAACATCCCTATGTAATTATTATCAAGGAGATTTTCCAAGACAAAGGAGGACAGATGTCCCTCATAGGACAATGGCTTTACCGCCCAAAAGAAGCACTCACAGAAGATGGGAGTCCAAGAGAATCCAGGGATGCAAGGAAACTTTTCTATAGTTTCCATACTAAGGTAGTCCCTGTAGAAAGCGTCATGCACAATTGTGTGGTTCACCACATCCCACAGGGTGAGCAAGTACCAAGGCGTACAGAGTACCTGGGATTCATCATACAAGAACTCCACGACCACACCAACAGAATTCTCAAGGACATAGCATGTGCAGACTATGACAAGGAGCAGCAATCTGAAATTAAGCTGCTTATCAAGAAAACAAGGGAGCATCTGACAGGCTCCATGCAACTCAAATGGCCAAGGGCATGCAACACAGAACCCACAGCCGGACGACGGTGGGCACCGACACCAACGCAGCAGCGGATGCTCAACAGTCTCTTCCGTCAAAGCAACAGGCCCCCTAGAAAGAAGCAAACACAGGACCTGACTTGGGCGCTAAGACTACATGGACCAATCTCTGAAGACAACATCCACAAATGGTTCATCAACAAGAGAGCGCGAGTCAAGGAGAAGCAGGCAATCCGTACCACTGTCCTGTAGCAGACAAAGCGTGGTGGGAAGTATAGCTACCACTATTCCGTAGCAGGCGGAGCATGGTGGGAAGTATAGTAGCTAATATAGGAAAGTAGGTTCCTGTTGTACAGTACAGTAGTAGCTAGAGCTACGAAATAAGAAGTCAAAGCCTAGCAAGAGGACGAGCCTAGCCAAAGGACGAGCTACTGAAATCGACCTTCTTAATGCCGGCGATGCTCGCCGAAGTGTTCAAGGTCTCGGAAGCTCTTTTCAAGAACGAAAGTAGCAACAAGAAATAAGAAGAAGATATGGAGAAACTCTCGGATTCTTATTGCTATTTCACACAATACTTCGATTTACTTGGATACTTGGATGATCAGTGAATCCTTGCGCGGCAACATGGTTCCTCGTGATGGT